>RQOL01000917.1:0-31286 GCA_013076295.1 Sanderia malayensis
ACAGAGGAAGTTTGTCAAAAATCATGGATGGCGGAGCTATGTAAATAAAATTAGTAACAAACACGATGGCCGGGGTTGTTGTTAGAGAACCAGGCAAAGTAAGCTGCTACAGCAGTCAAGTTAATTAATAAATGGTATTTTCAAGCAGCCGTTTGCAAAACAAATTTGAAATGAAACAGATAAGGAGAGCTGAAGGCGTGCGTTTTGCTCACAATACCCATAGGCCAGACAGAAATTAAAAACATAAAGCTGCTAACCACCAGTTTCATTTTTTGTCCATTTGGAATTTTGGAACCATCGTGTTTGAACAGAAAACTTGTAACACATCTGACTATGATAATAAATTGCTATGCAGAATATTGCGATTAGTTCTATTTTATTTCTCCAACTTCTACCCCGATGAAAACACTGTAGCAACTTGGCGTTCCAGCCAGACGTGATGTAAAAGTAATTCGTTTCGATAAGACTGGACTGACAACAACTTGGCAGCATCAGATATATCTTAAAAAGCCAACTCTGAGCGTAAATAGTCCATGTAGATTCTGAAAACATCTCTGCATTCTCTCACACATACATCATATGCGATTCAGTAAAGTCAAATGCAAAAGTATATTTCATCTCGACACTGATATTCCCCGTTGTTTGCTTCCGCTCTCCGCCGCGGCTGATCGCCCTCCCGCAGGTTGACGTCACGACCAAGACTGCCCCAATTCAGACTCCAATTACTCCCCCCAAATCGCTTTCTAAAATTATGGAAAAACTTTAAAATTTGCGAAAACACTTTAATATTTATGCCTTGGGATGCGAATTTTGTTTAATTAGTTATTTATTGAGCTAGACGGAGTGGAGCAAAAAGTTACAATACACTTCAATACGAAAACTTGAAATGGGTCCTGGTTATTGCGTCACGTTTGTCGCAGTTGAAGTGGCAAAATGGACGACTTTGCGGGCTTGTAAAAACATTTCTACTGGATCAATTTTCATTCTGAAAACGGTTTTATGATCAGTTCGAATAGGTTTACCATAAAATCATATCACTTTTTTTGATTGCAGTAGGCCTTTAAACAGTATTTCCTCTATTACAATAATTCTTGCTATTATCAATTCTGTAGAGACTTTGAAAGAGTAGCCACTTTAATTTATGATAGATAGATTATATTCCCTTCTGTTCCCCTGAGTATTAATACACACTTGATCATAAATTGAGTGTTTTTGTATGAGAAACAGGACAGCCTGATTTGATAATTTGAGTTTCTTATATGCAGGGACTTACGGTATTAGTAATAAGGAAGCTGGCTCAAAATTATGATGTAGTTGAACAATAAGAGAAAACAACGAGAGAGACGACTGGAATACTTTTGAAATATTCATATTCTTATAGCCCTCTTTTAAAGCTATTAACTCAATTTCATTACTTTGAATTTACTTGAGAGCGTTCGTTTGATCTTCTATTATTGAAGACAAATCTTTTGCTTTGCTCTACACCTTTGTGTTATTACCTGAAAGATAAGTACCAAGACAGGTCATCAGTCAATGAATATCTGTTATTTACCAATAAATACTAGTTAATGGTATCAATGGTATCCAGTTATAAGTCGGTGAATATTAGTTATTGATAAAAGAATACCAATTGTTGGTCGATGAATACCATTTATTGGTCAATAAATACAATCTAATGGTCTATGAATACCAATTGTTAGTCGATAGATATCAGTCATTGGCCAATAAGTACCAGTTATTGGTCTATGAATCCCAATTATTCGCCAATGAATATCAGTTATTGGTCAATAAATGTTAGTTAATGGTCTATGAATCCCAATTACTGGCCGATAAATACTAATTATTGCCCAATAGATACCATTTAGTGGTCTATGAATACTTAGTCATTGGTCGACAAATACCAGTTTTTGGTCGATAAAAACCAGTTATTGGTCAATTAATTATAGTTATTAGTCAATAAATATCACACACCACATACTGTACGCGACTCAAATGTTCAGAGCAAAACCGAGAGTATAATTTGTTCCAACGAGTATTGGATCCTAGTAGTAGTAGCATTGGACTCAAGTAGTAATAGCATTGGATTTCTAGGACTTCATATATTTAGGTAAATTTAGGGCATGCTAATGAAAATACCTAAGATTGTTCAGGTATCCAATTTCACACGGCATTTGCATTGGACTTCTTCTTCTTCTTCTTTACGACTGGCTTGCAGCATTGATGTTTGATATCATTAAGAGCCGTATCATCACCACTTATAGGGTCTTCAACCCTTGTCTGTATGCCACAAATGAACTCCCCTTGGGGACACTCTTTGAATCGGCTCCAACGTCCATAATTTGCTCCTTGACCCATCATGTCCTTTTCACCAGATGTTACCTGCCATGTCTCGGCATCTCTGCACTTGTACTGGACGTTTGCGAGTGCTGTCAAAAAAATGGAATTGATTCTAGAGTGAAATGCATTTAGGTGTGCTATAAGCCGGGTTTCAATTTGCAAGAGTTTCTGTTCTGCAACACTTTGATACGAATGGTAATTGTTGTTCTTAAGGCCTGTTTATTTGAGCCCACAGGACGGGCTGGCTCATTGAGTTGGCTGGGGTTTCTTTTATGTCCCGCGGTAAAATTTCATATCCAGCCCCTTGAACATCAAATATTTGATAAATTACTTACACGTGTCATCTTTCCAGCTCCCTTGACCCATCCCTGCTTCAACATTCTGCTTCCAACCACTCAAATAGCTTCCCTTAGGGCACTTGTGAGTCTTTCCCCACACTCCCCACGTTCCCATTTTCGAACAGACATCGTTATTGTCGGAGCACTTGAGACATACCGCGTTCCCTCCTGTGTCATCGTTGTCACTTTCCCACGGCTCAGCCCTTAATATGAACTCGCTGGCGAAATATCCATTCCTGCAATGTTCCATGCCTCCCCACGTTCCGTAATAGCCTCGTGTTGAGGTTTGCTCTATGATGATCGATGGATCCCACTTGGGGACTGGAAAAATGAGCATCAGATCAAACAAGTGGATATTATAAAGAGCGAGATATGAAATGCTTCAAAATCTGTATTAGAACCATGAGGCTTTCTCACCCTGGGGAACGTCTGTGCAGTAGTGTGGAGGATGTTCAGTACTTTAGAAAGGGTATTCAGTACTGTGGAGGGAAACCACAAACACATTGGGTATTATCTCCACAGTGCTTGTTGTTTTCCTCCACAGTACCTACTGAAGGTACCCCCCACAGCACTGAACATCCTCCACAGTGCTGAACATCCTCAAATTTACTGATGCTATCCCCCCCACAGTACTGATGATATCCCATGATATCCCCCCACAGTACTGAAAATGCTCCCTAGTACTGCACAGGCGCTCCCCAGGGTGGTAATGATTTCAAAAGGCTATCTTAGGTACTTACTTCTTATGCATATTTTGCCATTTCCCTTGAAGCCTGGCTTGCAAGAGCAGGTGAATGGACTATCATCACCTTTGTCATTACAATTTGCATTGACACTACACGTGCTTCCTCCTGCGCATCCTTTGGGTGGTCCTTCGCATTCTGCATTCAGATGTCTTCTTTTCATTGCCTTGCAGTAGTTCTAGAATACAGGAAGGATGAGTTAGCTGAATTCAGACTACAGTTTGGACACAAAGTCGATTTTTGACACTGTCTGTGGAGGCTAGTTTTTTGCCCCCTCCCACTTTGTTGCTTGCCTTGGCTTATAGTACACATGACCAAACTCATCTTTGTTATGCGTACCACACATCTTTATATTTAGCTGGCAAAACCAAATTTATATACATATGACGTCATAAATTATGATGCCTCATATATAAACAAGCAAGCTAGCAAGCATTTTCATGTGGGTGCAATAAGCATACCGGTGCATTTTAAAATTGATTAGTTATGTAGCCTGTATTTATAAACCAGTTGCTTGGTGCAAGATTTTGGGATGGCATTCGATGAGCCAACATGCTTAAAGTCAAGGGTTTGTCTAGTGTTTAGTCGTTGTCAAGCCAAACACTTATGTAGCACGTATGAGAACACGTTTAACAGAAACTCGCATATAATTGCACTAGGAGATAAAGAATGTAAACTATAGTATACTGTAGTTTACCACTAAAACGTCAGTGATCTCCCTTTTGAATGTCCTGTAATCGATGTCCGAATGTCTTTCGAAGTATTGTGGCTTGAACAATTGAACGATGCTTCGCAGTGAATACGAAATTGGTAAAATTCTTGTCGAGTCTGCAATTGTATTGGCGACCCAGGTATCGGTATTTCCTACAAGAGATTATTGCAATGAAAAGTTGACAGAAATTATCGATTAAAGGTTGATATCTCAATGACAGCAAATAACACATTACTTCAAGATATCTCTCCACGTTACTGATGGTATCCCTCCGCATCACTGTACACCCTACACATTACTTCAAGATATCCCTCCACATTACTGATGATATCCCTCCAGATTACTGAACGCCCTCTTCATTACTTCAAGATATCCCTCCACGTTACTGATGGTTTCCCTCCACATTACTGAACACCCTCCACATTACTGCAAAAGTCGTTTCATATTACTGAATACCTTCCCAAATACTGATTATATCCCTCCACATTATTGAACGCCCTCAACATTACTTCAAGATATCCTTCCACATTACTGACGATATCCCTCCAGTTTATTGAACGCCCTCTTCATTACTTCAAGATATCCCTCCACGTTACTTATGGTATCCCTCTACATTACTGAACACCATCCACATTACTGCAAAAGTCCCCCCACTTTACTGCACACCCTCCAAATTACTGCATGCACACACATTACCTAGCGTGATTTTTCATCTCAAAAGATATTTAGTTTCTTACCATCCTTGGGGGGACTTGAACCAATGGACACAATTTTGACATTCTCGACAGCCTTTTCAAATTTCTCTGTTTGCTTATCTGAGACTTTGACACTTGAGTCAACCGATAAACTTCCGGTTCCTTCTGCTGAAACGGAGGCGGTAAGCTGGACATCAATTCCTTCTTCTTGCATTTTTTCTTGCTTTTCTTTGGACAACTCCTGCAATTTTGCGTACCTGTTATGAAAATATACTAATTGAATTATTCTCATTTTCAAGAAATATAATCATTATGTTTGTAATGCTTTCACACACTGTCAAATACAAGATGGGTCCCGTGCTTTATTTGACCAAAAGGAGCCTCTTAGAAGAACTAAAAATGTAAATAGCATGTAGCTAATGTGAGTGTATAGTGAAGTAATAGTACTATAGAGATCTTTGGCCCAAGTACTGAAATTTCTAAAACTGCCACTGTATGCCTTGATATAGCCCATACCACCATCTCCTTCTGAATTTAGTCAAGCTAATAAGTTAAACATCAACTCGCTTAGTAATTCATCAAGTCAAAAAAATGTGGAACGAAACGTCTGTTGATATACGAGAAGTCTCGACTCTCGGATGCTTTAAAAAAAGATTAAAATCACACCCACTGGCCGTTCAAAACGGCTATATTCTCCAGCATGAAGTTGACCAATTCCTTTATGACCTCATCAAGAATTATTAGCAATAAAAGTATCGTCAACCCTTTTATCTATTAATTTCACAAATGTATTATTAGAAGCTGAAGGGTTTAATTCGTGTATAAATAATTATTAAATGAAATGAAAATAAAATGTTGCAAAATACTGCTGGTACTGCTGGTGAAGGTTTATAGAAATAGCTCCACTAACAAGTTTACCTTGCTCCCATAGTGATCCTACTGATAAAATGTGTACCAAAATCGTCCAGAAATAATGTATAGTCTTTATTTTTCAATGTTTGCCTCACGCTTTCCAAGAAATTATCAGTGAATTTAGGTGGAATACCGTTTTGATTCCTCCCTTCATAGACAGCACAAGTCGCTTCTGTTTTTATGATCGATTTCGTGTTTGATTTCAAAACGCTAGACGTCTTGGTGTACTCCGTACTGGCACTGAATGAGGCTTCGACCAGTCCGTAAGAGCCAGATCCGGACACAGCTACTTTTGCCTGAAGACTCTTCTGATAGTCCGATTGTGTTGACAGGGTCTCAGAAGAATACGAAGAGCTGCATGTAGGCTTTGCCACGATTTCGATGTTGTCTGGAATGTTCCATCTTTGATCGGATGTTTTCTTGCTTTGTTCGTAGGTCGTTTCAAAAATCTTGCTTGCGAAACCAGGGTCCAGTTGATCAGGGTCCATTGGATTTCCTTGGATCAGATTGTAGCCTTTCATGAGGTAGCCAATGTTATTCATCCTTTGGACACCTTGGGTAAGAAAAGAAAACAGCATAAGAAAGTGTCCGAGTAAAAGCACCCATGTTAGGGAGGTACTTTGATATAAACTTGAGTTAACGTGAATGTAGAATTCCGAAGCCATGGCCTTGAAATATTCTTAGTTGTGCGCCTAGCATCCGCCTAACATAGTTACTTCTTGAAATGATATATGTAGTACTGTGGAGGATGTTCAGTACTATGGAGGGATACCATCCAGTACTGTGGAGGGATACCATCAATATTGTGGAGGGTATTCAGTACTGTGGAGGGAAACCACAAGCACTTTAGGTATTACCTCCGCAGTACTGATGATACCCCCCCCCCACAGTACTGAATACCCTTCACAGTACTGATGGTATCCCTCCACAGTACTGATGATATCTCCCCACAGTACTAAACATCACAGTACTGAACATCCTCCACAGTACTGAGCACCTTCCACAGTGCCGCACAGACGCTCCCCGGGGTGGATATGCAACCTATATAAAGGATATTTGTACCATGATTATCAATAGGTACCTTTAAATAAGAAATATTTTGAAGCCTGAATTCGTTAAGTGGTTCCCATAGGTATATATATATATATATATACGCACCTCTGTAGCGATATTAAGGAACCTTATTGTAGCGGTTTAGACCATTGGACGGGCCTATTAAAAAAGGCTGGCTTGCACTTGATCTAGTACTGGATAATTAATTTACGTACTTCTCTTTTCAAGGCCACCTGAGGCAAAAGATTCGGCTTCTTCTTCTTGGTTTTCTGTTTCAGTATCATCATATGCTGCAAATAAGAAACGAAGTCAGATACTTGGGGCAAAAAAGTAGTATTCCATGGAAAGCATTGGGTTCGGTATTTGGTCCAGTTTCTTGTTTTATAGTTGAAGAACTTATCGAATATTTTCCCTAGCATTTCAATACTCATCTCTGCCTCGAAGCTGTGTTCTACTTCAGCTTTCATCCAACAATTCAACACTTTTCACCTTTAGTGTAAAATAGTGAGTAGTGAATTATAGTTATAGTGAGTTCTTTACCGAGTTCAATCGAACTACAGAAAGTGGAATAACATGATTTCTCTTTGGATGAAAATCATCCCTTTTCAAACCTGTATTTTTCCGGATTGGTAGATGGATATTTTTAAAAGTGAGGATGGTGAGGAATATTCAGCGATTAAAGCTCTTTAGTAAAACAGAATCTTGCATTCACCATTTGCGAGCTAGCATTCACCATCTGCAAAGCCGTTATTTTATAAAACTTAGTCCTTTGATCTAGTTATCTTTTAGTAAAAGTGCAAATAGTGTATTTGATTGCACTCATAACGTGCTCGCAGAATCCTCTACAAACATTACGAAAAATCGTTGGAAACATTGGTACCTCTGATAGTGTATGGGATCAAGGCCATATTATGAATATTACGCTCGTTGTTCTGTAACTTGTCTCGAGCACTCTTTTTGTATCTTGAGCTACATTCACCCAATTTACTTTATTTCAGCTCTAAAATTGCAATTTATTTTAGGACCTCAGCAATGCCTATGATGCAGATCTAAAGGTCACACATCGATAGTTTTATTGGTAAACATATAGCTCACTTCAGTCCACCAAGGGTAAGATAGTTATTTACACAATACAGTATTATTTTTATTTGTAGCGATATGCAGTATTAAGCATATAATAATTTGTAACAGACGTCTGTACGAAAATCTTGCTAAACTGACCTGGCCAAAAATTAAATTTATCTTTAAACATGATCATTGTTTCCTTTAAAGGCGTTACTGTATCTTAGCTTTTAATTAGCCTTATGAATCGCACTTAATGTTCTTCAAATTGTATGTCCTCTAACAAGCTATTCTAGATCTGTGGTCCAAGAGATTTCAGACTAATTGAACCGAAAGTTGTCTGGTTAGGCCTATGGTGCTTCAAGTCATTTGGAGGACGTGAAGGTCTTTGAGAAACTCTAGTTTCCAAATATTTTGCATGAATTCAGGGTTGAGATGATTTACTGTTTTAAAAATTTCGATGCAGTGGCATCTAAGCTGATTTAAATGCATTATACTTTTACCAGACTTAGCAAGTAAATCTTTGGACGAAGAACTATTTTCATCGTAAAGAAATGCACCGTTCTCTCTATACCTTTTTAGATATTTTTCACGGACCTAGCCCAAGAGAAGAGAAAAACTAAGGGGCAATAATAGTTAAGGTTTGAAAAACAAAGCTTTGTACGAAAATCTTTTTCTCAGCAACTAGCTATGTCTTAAAGTTTGCAGCTAAGTCTACCAATGCATCTGATTCATATCGACTGCACTAAATGCAAATACACACCTCTAACCATCCGTTGGAAGGGAGGAGTTAGGGTTGGTAATCTTGTCCATCAACAAAATCGCCATCGACGTGTGATTTCTGTGAATCACACATCAGCCTATTAAATGCTTTCTTCCTTGGGCCATTACCTATGCAGTACTGCAATACAGTAAAAACCCGCATATAACAGCCTCTATATTTCAGCTTTACACTAAAAAGTTCTGAATAATTAGAAACATTTTAACAGATTTGTATTGAGATAGGTGGTCTAAAGTGACATGTTTATGCATTTCTAGCACTCTTTTGCTTCCACAATATATTTCATATTTCAGAGCAGATGTTTAAATATTTTCATGAAGAAGTTCTCTAAAGTGCTGAGATTTTAGGGTAGAGGTTCTTAAAAGACGTAATTCTTATATGCGGGTTTTTACCGTACTTTTCCATCCAAAGACGTATCACGCTTTTATTTTCCCTTTTGGCGTGGGATAAGTAAATTCATGTATTTTTGCTTCGAAGTCTGTATTTCGGTTTACCGAAAAAGTGCTCTATACGTTTGAGTAATGCGCTATATATATACTACTAAGAAGGCGATACTCAAACGACCAGACTCTTCATCTCGACAAGCCTGATTCGTGGTTTCCCGCTCATCAGAAGAAGTACAAACCCTGAATTAATTTGTACATCTCCTGTTGAGCGGGAAACCAAGAAGCAGGCTTGTCTTCTTAGTATATATGTATTTTATCTTCAATGTAATGGAATATAGAGTTAAAACATTTGTATTGAAAACTTACGTTTGGTATGTACAACATTGAAGGCAATGATGCTAATGAACAAGCACACAAGCAAAGTCTTCATCTTCCCAATTCTTCTCCAGCTGACGAGCTGTTCACCTTATCACCAGCTGGGACCGAGGTAAAGAATTATTAAGGCTGGCACTTGCATACCCTTGCCAAGTGCATGGCACTTGTTGACGATAACCTTAAAACAATACAACCACCAGATTTCATGTTGTAATGTGATTTTTGAAAAAGTAAGCAAGAATTTTTACGATTCCTTTGTGGTTACTATTCTTCCAGGTACCAGCATGAGGCCGATGCAAATTTGAAGATGAGTTTTTCGATTGTGATATGATTTAAATTTTATTTCTATAGGTGCACTCAATACACTCATTTTTTTATAAGAAACTATGCTAAATCCTGGCACCATAGTTTCTTAGCTTTAACCCCGATTATGGTACGAAAGGTTTCTTAATAAGTTTCTTAACCCCGAAATGTACTTTTTCTTAAATTTGTGTTCATGTGAAATAATTCAGGTTTCACTTTAAAAAAACAACACCCTGTGTGAGTTATGCTAAAGAAACTACCATTTGAGGTGAGATAGGTTACAATTCTGTGCCAAATGAAGTAAACTAAGCTGTTTTTGACATCTTTAGCTGTAAAGTCAACATGAACAGTTTCTTAACTTGTTTGATTCACACAAAATCTCCAACCACATAGTTTCTTTAGTTTCAAAAGTCCTGGCCCTACGATCAATTGTGTATTTTTGTCACATGTTATTACCAACTCCAAGGCAGAAACAGGACTAAAAAACTATCTATGCCAGGTTGCATTTATTTGGACTATTAGGCCGATCACCTTTTCTCTCAACAATTTAGCATCGAAATATCCTCTGCTGCCGTAATACCAAGGACTTACGAATTCAATTTAGCGAGTTTACCAGCATGGTATAACTCCTTGCAGAAACATAGTCGACAACAAAAGAAACGTCCAACAACAATAGAAGAAAATAAGTAGCCTATAATGAGCGTCAATTGTGGTAGACTTCAATGGACTTATGCCAGGTATATCTCTTAAACTTGAGGATTGTGATGATGCCAAAAAGTCCCCAAAATAATGGGGTAAAAGATAACAAAGCTTATCATAACGTTGTTTGGTAATCAATGACCAATAAAAAGTTCTTATTTTAATAAGCTGGCCTTTTACCATCTTCAAAAACTCATGGAACAAATCTATTCAGCGTTTCAAGACTTTCAATTCAATATACTCCAAACTTTATCTGATAATACGAGCCCTGAGCCAGTATTTGCCGAAAAACCAAATTTGTTTGCTCGAGGCTCTGGTACCCAGGGTACTACCAAAATTTATTGTGTTTTGAAAATCTGACCCTACGGTCTCTTGTAAACTGTTTCTTATAAAAATGACTGTATCTCACAAGCATCCAAATGCAACGCCCCGGGTGATCTCCTGTGATAAACTTTTTGCAGCGGTATAAGCATCCACCTGTCAGTTTTTGAGCAGCCAATCGCTCTATGAGGTGTTTTCATCAATATATTTAACTCATTTATTAATAACAATAATGATAATAATTTTAAAAAACACCGTTCGACAGTGCTTAATACACATATGTGTAGAGCGGTATATAGAATTGAGTGATGTTAAATAAAAACACATAATTCGCTGCGACTCTGAGTTTCGTGCTTATGCACTCATCAGGCAGATTTAATGAAGAAAATAACCTACTAGCTGGAATATATATTATTATATATTATTATATATTATATATTGGAATATTATTTTGTATATATTCCAGCTGGTAGGTTATTTTCTTCATTAAATCTGCCTGATGAGTGCATAAGCACGAAACTCAGAGTCGCAGCGAATTATGTGTTTTTATTGAACATCACTCAATTCTAACTCATTTATTAATGAGAATAATTTAGCAAAATTTGAACGTTTAAGAGATTGGGTAACTAGTTAAGTAACTAAAAGAGCCTCAGAAATATGATGAACAATTTGTGCAATGATAATTTTTTTCATTTTTGTTCCACAATTTAAAGATATATTTCATTTGTCTGTATCAGAAAAAGAATATACGATATCTTTTGATTGGGTCCTTTAGCAACAGGGTAGAAAACCAGGGTTACTAACAAAAACAATAATGAAAAGGAATTTAAAACGACCTCACCCAACTTTACTTGCAAACTTGACTCGTTATAGAAAATGATGACGAAATAATTACGTGATTGTCTAAAAATATCTAATTATGTAATCACTACAGTCCTTACACCCAAGAACCACCCTGGGGAACGTCTGAGCAGTACTGTGGGGGATACCATCAGTGCTGTGGAGGATACCATCAATACTTTGGAGGGATACCATCAGTGCTGTGGGGGGATACCATCAATACTGTGGAGGGATACTATCAGTACTGTGGAGGATATTCAGTTCTGCGGAGGGAAATCACAAGCACTGTGGAGGTAATGCCCAAAGTGCCTGTGGTTTCCCCCCACAGTACTGAACATCCTCCACAGTTCTGCATATCCTCAACAGTACTGCACAGACGTTCCACATGGTGATTTTCGTTCCTAAATTTCCAGATATATTGAATATGGTATGTATCAGAAAAGGGATAGACGATCATTTAATCATTAATCGATCGATAATCATTTTTATTACGTAGTTGGGTGATTCCCAAGTAAAGAATATAAATAGGGGTGCTTGCCCCCTATAGCTGGCTTTTGTTTCATTGGAATATATATATATCGCATCATTCAGTTGCTGAGAACTGAAAATAATTGATTCACAAAAAGTGTTTGTTTTGTGTGAGTTTACTGCGGATAACTGTCAACGAAAGGTATTAAAGCGGCCAAGAGAAAAGAGAGAAAGATAAAGTCACGGATACATCAGAGGTATCGTGAAATTTAAGTTTGCTCGTGCGCAAGGCGTTAAGTGGGGTTGAAATTGAAGATCAATTGAGGGTCTAACTGTTCGATATTAGTGAATTTTAATCTTTTGATATATTTTATTACCGTTGGCAGCATTTTTACTGTTTCGATTGACCATGTGAAGTTGACATTAAACACTGAATTGTTTTGGCAGGGATTTACAAGTTGCTGTTCAACCTTGCCAGTTATTTCAAAAAAGAAAACAAGCCCTACTTTCACCCAGCGGCAGAAGTCGTTTTCACAATCAAGGACCCGTCTCAACATTATCATGTACCTCTGCTTGTCACGCCGTATTCCTACACCACATAGAGGGGCTCTTAAAGATTACAGTCTATTATTCTTCAAGTGTCTAGTTGGTCAAGCATGAAACAATTCTCTTCAAGTACCGTTTTACATTTTAGTATTAAACTTTATTAAACGTTTCTTTTCTTTAATTATCGTTCATGTGTTAGCTTCAGAATATGATACCGACAAGTTTACTTCACTTTCTCGAAGGTGGAATTCTTTTTTCTAGAAACTTTGAGTACTGTATTAGTGATGTTGATTTACTTGTTTTTGGCATATTTTTTCTTTGATGTTTGTTTGATAGATACAATACGGGTTTCTAAATTTTTCTCAAAAGTATTATGTGAAAGTTTGAAACTTTTTTTGTCATTCTTGTCTCCAGCAATTTATTAAATTGTTTGGTCAAATGAAAAGAAATAAAAATTCGTTGTTTTAAAAGAACATGTTTATTTTAGAATCTTGAAGGAATGTCTATATTAGAGTACAAGCTTCCTATAGAGCAAAGACCATACGGTTAAAACAACAAGACAAACATAGCAAAGAAGTCTCTATGTTTAATAAAGAATAGTCTCATTCGTCTGCATCCTTGCCACGCTTGTTGTCGGTGTCTCCTCTGTGTTTCTTTTTCCCCCAAAAAGAAACAAGCTTTTAAAACCAATTACGTGCATTAGTGAAATGGAGCAAAACCATCAAAACGGGTGATTTTCATAAAACCTTAATGCTGATCAAAGTGGAATTAAAACAAGGTCTGATTTTTAAAATGCCTTCAAATTGATAGAAATGGAATGCTAAAATTAACAACTAAAATAACATTTTTGATTATAAATATTATGTTTGATCAATTGAAAACAGTAGCTTCAAGAAGTCCATTATCAAGCAAACCTGAGACAGGTTTCTTAGTTCTAATATAACATCTTCCTGTAAGCAAATTATCCATGTTCCAAACTACTTGGGAGAACCACAAGCCTCCTGTTATGTTTAACAAAACAATTCAGTCAGTCAGAACAGATAAAATAATGTAATTTGGGGCATTATTATAAAATTCTCCATTGTCTAATATCGCGTATTTCTATTGTTTTGTGACATAGCATGTTTTGCCGAAATGAAGCAAAGGCAAGTAAATTTTGACAAATGTCTTTCGATATAATCTTCAAATCGCTAATGACTATCAATAATTAGGCTGGCATTTTGAAAAGAATTTAGAACAAATCTTCACATTTAAAACAATTGCCCGCATGAAACACATGCAAATGAATTTAGGGGCTAAAAAACAAAAATAGAGTGCCTTGCACTTATCAAGTTTTTGCATATATGTATACAAACTTGTATATTTCCATTGGTTCGGATTGTTATTGACGAAAGTCAGATGCATGACATTGTTGGTCCGTAACCACTAGACTGGAATGAACCCTTGAATTAGGTTACCAGAAAGTAAACCACCTGCTTTTATGAAAACAACCATTTGTATATATAATCATGTTTGTTCTTCGAAATGTATGATCGTTGTTGCAGTGAATTTTGGAGGTTAAACAATGGATTTTGCCAAATGTTTGTAGGCAACCATTCGAGCAATGCTGCCTCGTGAGTAATGGCTCCTGATCCAAAAATGTGCGTTTCTTTTTTCGTTTTTGAAGCATGTAAACAATAACGCAATCCCGAGGACAACGTCTAGCATCCCAAAGTAACCATGATTTGAAAATATTCAGTGTTCATTTAACCCAAAGGTCTATCAAGTAAGTCATAAAAACGGAAGTTCATGATTTAGCATGGAAAAGAAGCCTTTCTTTGTATACAAATATGCAAGCCACTAAATTTTCTTTACTCAATTCTTTACTTGAAATTGTATTCGATACAAGTTTGTTGTTCTTTGCTGTCACAAATGCTATCTTTCTGGTAACTTTAACAGTACACTACACTCAACAACTAGATGAAAGTTATATAATTCTTTAATTTCAATTCTGAGATTAAGTCACGGGCCAAAGCCTTTTTCTTCTTCAAATTTGGCCTCTTTAAGCCAGATCTTTTTGCTTCTACCTGCTTACATTTTGTCGTTCTGTGATAGAGCTCAAAAGTGCAAAAACTGTAAAACCGGACTGAAAGAATAGTCAGAATGGGTCGATACGGCTCTCATTTAGGAAATTGGGCAGCTAGGAAAATATTTAGGGTCGTATACAAACCTGTGGAGTCTACACATAGACAATGTTATCGAAGCTATGAAGCATTTGAAAAAAAGATCTGGCTGATTTTTCATGCAATTTGTATCGAAAACCTTCTGTGGGCAAAGAATGGTTCCAGTACGCAAGCTTCTATAACGGGAATACTCCTGGCAATGCAGCTAAATATAAATAAAATTATCTCTTTTCAGCTCAATCTTTCAAAATTAAAGACGGGGCAGTCAAAATATGATTAACTATAGATAGTGTGTTCTTTGCAACTATCTTCTCATTCAATTTTGATATGTATACCTACTTACATCGAAACACTCGTAGTTAAGTTTTAGTTTACAACAAGCCAGTGTATAATTAGTTTCTGAACAATGTAACCTGTATATTGTAATAAGGATATGAAATGAAATGAATGAAAGAAAACAAGATCTGCAATCAAGAATTGTATGAATATTCTGATTTTAAATTTTGCATTTTCAGTTTTGGCTGCCTCGCTTGGATTTGGGACCCCTACAATGATTTCGCACTGCTACGTTGTTCCTGAGGTCAGATGGTACCATGAGCAAACATGTAATCAGGTCACAATGCATAATTAATGGGAATCAGCTAAAGGGAAATCATTCCTGGTCTTTTGTTCACTTGCTTTCACAGCATTTTTAAGGAATTCTAGCTAGTGGGGAAAATTTTTCAAAAGAGCCACAGAAACTGGAAAACCAAAACCTTATGTCGACGACGCCCTGAAGTCACACGTACAAAGTAGAATACATCTATTGCACGTTGACAATTTTAAAATCACACTTTCGTTACAAAAACATCTAAATCTTAGAAAAACAAAGAGTGCTAAAGAGTGCCATTCTCTTTTTGAAACAATTTTTTAATAAAGTCCCTCTCTTTGTAAAGTTCATTGTACGGTTGCTTATTACGTCGTTCTTTCATTTTCAAAAACTCAAAAACAGCAGGCCTTGGAAGCTATTGCTAATGGTTCAGAAGGAAGAAAGAATAATAACAGTTCGGATTTGCTAACACAAAAACTATTTAGACTATTTTAAAGCTAAGAAATCTTTGCAATTTGGTAAGACACGTTATCGAATGGGCCCAAGCAACTGGGAAATTTTTCTGATTTTGCCTGTCACTACTGGGGAATGTATTAGGCCTGCTGGGGAAATGTCCCCAATAGTTAGTATGTTAAAAACTGGTCTGCTTGCTTTGGACTTTGGTTCAATAAGGTCTATCTATAGCTTTGCTTGATTAGTGCAAAGAGTGCTCTTGTTGAGCATTCTGAAGATCAAAAGACTGACGCAAATTCTGACGATGGCCAAATTCATGTTCTCCGTTGCAATAATCACCGTTTGAATTTTTGCAAACTGTGCAGCTGGGGACCCGCAAAAAATTCCACCTCAGGCTAAAATGCAAGTAAGTGCCCTATCAAAATATTGAAGAAAAGTTCAGAAAATTAATCTTGGGTTAGGAATTTTATCCAGGTAAATGATTGTGCACTCACTTTCGAAAAGCATTGCGAGGAGAAGACGGAGCATCAGTTCAAGAAAGTTTAAATCAAGCAATTACAACATTGGCAGTGTTGGATGTAGGCGGTGGTATATTGTCGCCTATTCTGTCGGAAATCATTGATTCAATAGCAAATGATCCAGCATTTAAGGAAACAAGAAAAGCTCTGAACGAATTTGGCACATCAATCGTCGGATGGGCCGATGATTTGGATAACTTTCGAGAGGGTGTCATTAAAAGCAGGTTGAAGGCCATGAAAGGCAATATTTTGAGTACATTTGATACCGAGATTGAACACCTGGCTTCAGATCATCGTGCTCTCAAGCATATCAATAAAGCAAAGAATTTGTCAAAATTGAAATTTGCTGGCAAAGTATTAGGCCCTATCTTTGACCTGGCATGCGTGGGTGTCAACGCTTGGTCTTTAGGGACTACGATTCGTGATTGTAACACCAGTCCTGCCAGTAAAGTTGGTGTCATATCAGCCGCATCACTCAGTATTGCCTCTGGATTGGTTGGCATTGTCACATTTGCTGTTGTTTTGAAGGCATCCGCGGCAATCGCAGTAATTGCAAGTTCTATTGTGGCATTAGTCGCTGCAGTGCTTGGCATAACTGCAACACTCATTGAACTTTTCTACTCTCCACTGCCAGACCCGGCAGTTGTTGTCCGATTTGAAAAAGAGAACAGAATGAGACAACTCGATATATACTCTCGTATTCAGCTGAAAGTACAAGAAGATTTCTTGCTCAAATTAAGGTAGAAATGGAAGATATATATGTTGTCAACCAAGGACATCTTCCCAAGTGGTTTAGCTATTCTCCCACGATAAATGAACTTCACTGGAAAAATCTTCCTCATTTAAACAAAGAAAGAAATTGCCAATGATTCAAAAGTGCGGAAAAACAATTTGGGGAGATACTCCAGTTCCACCAGGATTGCCGTCATTTAAGAGGTGTGTGTGCCCATACTTGGCCGAAGGTGTGGGACTGACCTCCACACAAAACAGCGATGACAAACTGGGTTACAGTTTTTACAGGTACATCAAATATGTTCGACAATTTAAATACATGAGAAGTCCAATTGTCTAGCCATACGATGACCCACCTTATGCAAGATCAATGGTAATTATTCCGACTGACAATGTCCAGCCAGATAATTTGAAACCAAAGGGACTCGAGGCAAGTTTGAGGGGCCTAGATCTAGATACAGCGACAAAAGGAAATGACAATGGAGAATATGATGACTTGATTGCTATTGGAGACATGCCAACGCTGGATACTGATGCAACTGTGAGAATTCGCACAGGAAAAGGCAATTATGCTTTAAATTTTGATGGCAGATTGGGAGCATCGTCAAGATGCAATTTGGTGGATGCTGAATTGGGACCAGAAGAATACAACACACTCAACTTTGGTGCTATAGCCTCAGATTTGCCAATAAGCTTCAGCGAACACACGGGGCGTCTTGAATGCAAGTACGGGATTCAAGTAATTTCTGGGAGCATCTCCCTTTCGTGATGAAACCAGATTATACGCAAAAACAAAGTTGGTGGAAAAGGTGTCGACTTTGTCACATTCAAGTTCAAAGGTAGAGCTACATACACTCTCCAAACCAGTTACATTGCTAGTCGATCAGCAGTCAGGCATTTTCAGATTAATGACAACACAGAAGGCGAAAATTGGTGCACTGGACACTATCCTGTTCTAATGATGTATGACCTACCAAACGGTGCAAGGGCAAATGGCATTTAATACAAAGGTGACAAGATCTATGTATACTTTCGCCAAGGATCAAATAGAAAGAAGAGACAATCTGATAATTCCGTGCTGAAAAAGATTTTTGGCATAAATGATTTCTCGGAAAAAAGACAACTTCAATGCGCCAGTAATACTGGAAATGACCCCATCCTTAATCCAAGACGAAGACGGGTAGTTACAATAGCATTCAATACAAAGTGCCCAGGTATGCTAGTCATGTGTTAATCTAAACAAACCCAGTATTTTGAAACTCCGAATCTGGCTTTATGCTGCTAACATTAATTTCTCATTAGCATTGTGGGTTTTCCATTTGATTGAATTGCCACCAGTTCAGATCGATATTCGTAACAGCGAGTGGGTTAAACTCTCCATTGATTGCTATCATGCTCTTACTTTTAAGCTAGCCTAAAGCAAATTTGCTTGCTTTTTTAAAAGCTATGCAAGATGTGGTAATAACTTAACGAATTTTACCAAAGTGTTGTCACCTGCATAATTTCAGGCCTTTCTCCTACAAATTCGCAGTTACAAACAACAATATTTTGTATATAGAGTCACAGTTCCAGATTTTCAAGCTTTACGAAAAAGCGGTCCATTCTAAGGAAGTTAAAAATTGTATACGTTTGTATTGTTGCAGGTGTGATTCGGGCGAACACAAGACGCATACAGTGCGTGACCCGCCGAAGAAGCAAATTTGAGCTTGATACTAAATTCTATCCCGGCAAAAAACACATAGTTGATTTCCAAAAACGGAATTATCAAGACACTGATCTTGCAGATTATGTAACCCTCGAATGTCCTTCAAGCACAGTAAGCCAGACAACTACAATTGACCTAAGCAGTCCTACGGGAGACGACGATTCAGACACTTCAGACTAACTTGTGATTGGCAACGAAATGTTCCTGCTGCCATGTAGGATTGACGGAGAGCAAGGTGCCACAATACAACTAGACAAAATGGCTGGAGACGATTCCTGCCTGTTGATAATATATGGTTCTTTAAAGTTTACAGGCGATGGAATCAAACTGAAAATACCAAACGTGGATTACATCATCAACGAGTTCGGTAAAATAATTTTGGATTTGAACGACATTCCAAGTGCTGCAGTGATTGACATTTGTATTTAGTCAAACATTCAAAGGCTCTATGGCCCCCTCTTAGGCAAATAAAACACTTAAAGTGCTAATGCAACGAAATTTGACATATCAATTTTTTATTTTAAATGAAAGCCAAAGATGTACTGATCAGTTTGCTGCAATTTTGATGTGCAACTGGCAAGTATAAGTTACTTTAATTTCTCCTTGAGTCAGGCCACCTTTTGCGAAAAATATCACAACGCTGTCACGTCACAGTGATGACCCAAATTATTTTTCCCAATGGAAGTCAATGGATTTTTTCGAACGTCGTGTAGTTTTTTTTAATAGCTCCACTCAAGGTGGGAATATTTGAGCTCCGGCTGAACCACTATAAGGGCAAATCTTTTAGCCGTTGTTCTGAAGACAATTTGTGTCATTGTGTTTAAAGTTAGAGACACAATTTAAGTTTGAAAATGGGTACTGCTAAAAAATGTGACGTCATCCCGCGTCGCCATTGTTGCTTCGAGTTGCTGTGGAACGACACGTGGCCCTGATTTGGCTTATCCAAGGTGTTATTCTTTGAAATAAGTTAATTTAACTTAAAATTACAGACATTGAATTATTTTTAGAAATTTCAGAAATTAAAACTTCTTCGATATCACCCCAAAAAGCTCAAATTTTCTGACATTTGTTTTCGTCGGCTCGGGCCTAACCACTCCGGGCGAAGAGTGCTTAGGCCCGAGTAAAGAAGCTGAGAGTCACACTTTGGGTTATGAGCTTGTTTACTGCCTCTATTGCAGGAATAGTGTTTGATTTTAGCTTTAACCTCATCTTGAAATCTTTCCCAATATCTCTCTTTACTTCAAAGCAAAAATGAGCCCTATAATGAACAAAGTCCTGCTATGCTGATCTGTGGGTGTGAATGATGCTTATAAAGGGTGCTTAAAAATACCTTGTTCTGTTTGATTGGTTTTGAAATACTATCAGCAAAATTATGAAATGATACTTTTTCGCAACACTGAGTAATCGTACAATTGTCTCCGTTATATATTTCTACGACATGTAAATAGTTCTATGATTTATTTGCTCCCGAGATACCCGCTATGTGTGCTGATGCTCGCTCACAGCTCGCCATGTCGATTTTCAATTGAAGAAAGCCTGCTTGACGTTGCAGACACAACGTTTGATGATATCGCAGTTCTGTTTTCGCATAAAAAAGGTCAAAATTGCCTACTTTCAAGGTTAACAGAGAAAAAAGTATACATAATTTGCAAATTCTATTTGCGCCACGTTAATCAGTGCATTGAAATCTATAAATTTTTTAAATAAAAACACCATGCAAAAATTCGTTGCATTGGCACTTTAAAACCCTTTCTAAGCAAACCTTTTCTCTCATCTGGGTCTTTGTGCTTCTGGCACTTTTCAGGACAATGTTCTTCTTCGCAGTAAACACATTTCTTTTTCTTCTTGTGGCCAGCAGATGCGTAAAGGGCACTTGCCGAACCACCACCAGACATTTTAGGCCTCCTCGTTCCGTTGGTCGCCACAGCAAAGTGGTCGCTTTTCAATTGTGAATTGAAGCATTCTCGTACTTCTTGTTCCAAATCGATGGCGTTTAGAAACTCTTCAACTGACCATTCCAATGCCGTTTTCCCCACTGCCCTAACCATACTGAACCGAAGGGTCTTAGGCAACTTTTCCACCAAAACAGGAACAACAGTTCGCGAATACGTCATTTGATCAACACACATGACTTGTAATCCACGGAAATGCGCCTCAACCTGATGCCGGAAGCTTCTGAGTCTTCTGACGTCATCTTCGTTGAAGACGGGGGCCAAGTTCATCAGCTGGTTAATATGCGGATGTTGAATCATCGTGGGCTTAGCGAACCTATTCTTGAGCAGGTCAACCGCAATGACCTAGTGGGCTTCTGTCATGGGTAATCCCCCAATTACTGAACGCGCCGGTTCTTCTAACAAGCCTTTCAGATATTTCAGTTTGTCGACGTCTGCTAACTCATCGTTCTCATGAATCGCGCTCGAATAACTGTCCCAAAACTCTTGAAATTCGTGTGCCTTCCCCGAGTATTTCTTAATTTCTAGCTGAGGCAACTTTACCCGTGCACTCTTTTTGTTGCTATACTCATTGGGTGATTTTATTGACCCAGCGCTTGATGGAGATATCCTAGATCCGGCAGAACTACCTGACGCACGTTCCTCTACCTGTTCTAAGTCTTCCTCTATCAAAATTAAAGATTTTGTAATCATCTCGCCGTACTCATTGGTTTCCTCTAGTTCTCTTTCACAAGTTTCTTCGCTCTCATTTACCAACAAGTAATCCAATATTTTTGCGTCTACTTCTTTCAGTTGAGCTTGCTTCTCTTTCAACTGGATTTCGATCTTCTTTGCCTCCCGCGCATCGACTTCTTCTTCGTCATCTCTTATTGCCTCGGCTTTATTCAAAATCCTTGTCGCGACTCAACGAAAGATGCTTCTTATTCTCGGTAGACCATGTGTTGTGGATCGCAATCCAACTCTGTTTCTTTTACTATGAGTTAAGGAACAACACAAAGAAGTACGCAGTGATTATCGTTTCCTCATAATTTTTCAACGCAACTCCAAAACAACTTTAATGCAACTGAAGAAATCTAATCTAATACAGCAATATATGTTTGTATCCTTTGACGTATACATATGAAATCACCAAAATCAAATTACAAAAAACAGGAAAAAGGAAGATTTTATTCTAAAATTAATAAGA
The DNA here is from genome assembly GCA_013076295.1 of Sanderia malayensis. Classification (NCBI taxonomy): domain Eukaryota; kingdom Metazoa; phylum Cnidaria; class Scyphozoa; order Semaeostomeae; family Pelagiidae; genus Sanderia; species Sanderia malayensis. The sequence continues at coordinate 21,869 of RQOL01000917.1, forward strand.
GTGATAAAATGTCACAAAAACAAGTAATAAAGTATAAATAAGCGATTTGGCTCATACATGAGTTATCTGCAACAACCATGCCCATGTTCTTGTGCGCGCGCCGCCGCTGTTGAGGATTCCCAACATGTGAGTTTTGCTAAAGAAACTACCGTTTGAGGTGAGTAAGGTTATAATTCTGCGCCAAATGAAGTAAACTAAGCTGCTTTTGACATCTTTAGCTGTAAAGTCAACATGAACAGTTTCTTAACTTGTTTGATTCACACAAAATCTCCAACCATATAGTTTCTTTAGTTTCAAAAGTCCTGGCCCTACGGTTTCTTATAAACCTATATATGTTTCTTATATGTTTCTTATAAGTACATGACTCAAGATGGTGGGTGTAACACCGCTTGTTCTTGCTGTATTTTTTTTGTGTCTGGCTCAGTTTTGTGCCTCAGCTACTTACAAAGTCAACTTTTTCGACTCTTTCAAAAGAAGAACCGAACAACAACATAGGTTTTCCTCTGGAGCTATTGGTAGTTTGCTTGGAGCAATGAAAACACGGGAGAACGTTTCTGCCAATATGCATGGCCTAAATCAGGGAAGGCCTAAGTCGAGGTCGATGATGAGGAAACAGAGGAAACAAAGGAGCATCTATGAAAAGTCAACTTGTACACTTAGAAAGTATGTTTTGATTATGACTATGCTTCTCAGCGGAGACATCAGTTTAAATCCTGGACCAGTTAAACACCCGTACTCCATTTGCTTCAGACCAGTTGCCAGAAACCATAAAGCTGTGTCCTGTGATGCATGCAATGGGGAAGTTCACATTCACTGTGAAGGAATAACCAGAAAGAAGTATAAAGATTTTGCAAACCTTGATGAGTTTCCATGGACATGCAGGCGATGTTGCTCAACTAATCTGCCATTTTCTAATATCAACAATGGAGTGATAGAATATCAGATCGATAATTCTGACCATTCAAATGGTGTCGATATGCCTGCTTTTCTGGAGGTAGATTTCCAGCAAATAAAGGAAAAGAGTGGCTTGAAAATGCTTCACCTTAAAATCAATGGTTCATTATCCAAGCTAGACTATATGAGACTGTTAGCAGAAAAAGTAGGATTTGACATATTGAGCATGAATGAGAGAAAAATAGCTGCAGATATTGGAGATGAAGATATCCATATTAATGGCTACTCAGTTTTTAGAAATGATAGGTCAAGACATGGAGGTGGGGCACTTTTGTATGTTAAAGAGACAATAGAAGCATACCTAGTAAAAGAATGGGAAGAAGAAGGTATTGAAGCTGTTTGGATAAAGATCTGCTTAAAAATAGTAGCCCATTAATAGCATGCAGTTTGTATAGACCACCTAACAATGGCAAAGATGTGGAAGACATGGAGGCAGTGTATAATTATCTGGCAAGAGTTAAGAGTAAACTGAAAGAAGTCAAGGAGGTGCATGTTTTTGGTGATTTCAACTGCAATATGTTGAAATCCAATGCTTTGTCATCACTGGTTAAGGACACATGTAATATCATGGGTGGGGCACAGTTAATTAAAATCCCAACCAGAGAAACAGCAACTTCATCATCTCTGATTGAAAATTTCATCTGCACTGCTGAGCATTTTATCAAAGACTGTGGAGTTATTAAAACTGCAATAAGTGATCATTACATGCTATATGCAATAAGAAAAGGAAAGAAAATTAGATGCTCCCCAAGAATAATTGAAACAAGATCATTTAAGAAGTTTGATGAAAATAAGTTCAATGAAGATCTTGAAGCAATGGATTTGACAGAAATGTACAACTCAGAAAATATTGATGATGCAGCAACTATTCTCACTGAAAAGTTTCTAGGAGTGGCAGATAAACATGCTCCAAAAGAAACAATTAGAGTTAAAAATAGGATAAATAATATTTTCTCTGATGAGTTATTACTTCTTATGAAAGAGAGAGATCATGCAAAGGTAATCTCAGCAAGGACAGGTAGAGAAGAGGATTGGTTGAAATATAAAAAATTGAGAAATAAAGTGAACAACAAGAAGAATCAGGAAAAGAAAAGCCACTTCAATGAGCTCATACAAAATTCCAAAGATGACCCAAAACAGATGTGGAAAAATCTTAAAGAACTGGTTCCAAATAAAATTACCGAACAATCTCAAATCAAAAGGTTGGAAATAAATGGAAATGATGAAACGGATAGTCTCAAAATCGCAGAGCATTTCAATCATTACTTTGTGAATATTGCAAGTAAGCTAGCAGATAAATTTAAAAGAGTCACATCAACGCAAGCTACCTTACCCAACCAGACAACTTCAGTGCTTCATTTTCAGCAGGTTAGTAGCCAAAAAGTCTACACCTTTATCAAAGAGCTGAAAAATGGGAAATCAACAGGCATAGATGGAATAAGTGTGAAACTTTTGAAAGCTGGTGCAAAGTCTCTTAGTCCTGCTTTAGCATTTCTATTCAACTACTCAATAGCAACTAGTACAGTGCCTAAGATATGGAAAAGAAAGAGAGTCTCTCCTATTCATAAATCTGGAGGGAAGACTGACTGCTGCAATTATAGACCGATCTCTATTCAGCCAATACCACTCAAGCTACTTGAATTGGTCATCCACGAGCAATTGAGGGATTAGCTACCTTACAAGGGAGAATCTGCTGACCGTTAGTCAATCTGGATTTAGGAAAAATCATTCCACCTCAACAGCGGTAATTGATGTCTCAGAATTCATCATTGACAACATTAGCCATGGCAATTACGTTGGAGCTATATTCCTTGACTTAGCAAAAGCATTTGACTGTGTGTACCATCCTATACTATCACAGAAAATGTCACGCCTTGGAATCAAGGATTCTGAATTAACATGGTTTGAGCCATTTCTTAATAACAGAACACAAGTAACTATAATCAACAAAAAGCGATCAAAAGAGCTGCACGAGAAGCCTTTTGGAGTCCCCCAAGGCTCAGTGCTTGGGTCAATATTATTTTTGATATACATCAATGACTTAACATCAGTTGTTGGTTGCAAAACGCACCTCTATGCAGATGATGCGGTGTTACTTGTGGCTGACACAAAGGCGGAAGAAATCCAAGCTAAGCTAAACATTGAGATAAATAGTGCAGCAAAATGGCTAACAGCAAACAGGCTTACAATAAACACGGAAAAGACAAAATACATGATCTTTGGGAGTAAGCAAAAATTAAAAAGTATAAACGAGATGCAGATCATGATTGGAAACGAAAAACTTAATAAGTGTGAGAAATGTAAATATCTAGGTGTTTGGTTCGACCCACACCTCAACTGGAATGAACATCTCAAAGTATTGGCAGATAAAATCAGCATGAAAATAGGAAAGATTAAAAGAGCTATGCCATTTCTGAACAAGACCACCAGAAAGCTGCTTGTCAACGCCATAGTGATGCCACATTTTGACTACTGTTGCGAGGCATGGTCATCAGCTAGCAAAACTAGTTTAAGGAGACTAGGACGCCTCTATAAAAAGGCAACTAAACTCGCATTATATGAAGACAGAGTATCACTGCAAGATCGGCTAGATGAAACTATAGCAATATTAACTTTTAAATGTTTGAATGATTTAACACCATTGTATCTCAAAGAAAAATTCAAATTAACATCATTTGTGCATCAGAAAAACACAAGATCGTGTAGATACAATAAGATATATGTTGAGCGTATAAAAAACCGATGGACCTCTTCTACATGCAAAGTAAGAGCTACTCATATATGGAACAAATTGCCCAATGAAATAACATCTCTGCGTAGCATTTTACAGTTTAAGTCTCATTTTAAAAACTGATTTGGACATACCGATTAAGGATTCAAATGCTTTATCTAACATTTTCTAATTAGCTTTTATATTTTATTTGCTTACGTTACTTTGACAGTGGGCCCTATTGTAAAGAAATTTTCTCTTTGTAGATAATTTATTATGGGCTACCCACTTTAAATATATCATATTATTATTATTATTATTATTATTACCGTTTCTTATAAAAAAATATGAGTGTATCTAAACGATCTCAAATACAAACCATACAGTATTTAGGTAGGGCACTTGGCTCAATAGCTCTTCTCAGTTCTTTCCAAGTGCCATAAACTTATATTATCAGGGGATCTTTTAACATACAAACTAGTTGGGAAAATCCCCACCAGGTCCTTAAGATTCCCTACCAGTTGGCGAAAGTTGCCGCACCAGTAAAGTGCCCTTTTTGCTCAAAAATTTACCAAGAGTTCATATGTGTATTTTTGTCACATATTATTACCAACTCCAAGGCAGAAACAGGACTAAACAACTATCTATGCCAGGTTGCATTTATTTGGACTATTAGGCCTATCACCTTTTCTATCAACAATTTAGCATCGAAATATCCTCTGCTGCCGTAATACCAAGGACTTACTAATTCAATTTAGCGAGTTTACCAGCATGGTATAGGAGTTATAACTCCTTGCAGAAACATAGTCGACAACTAAAGAAACGTCCAACAACAATAGAAACAAATAAGTAGCCTATAATAAGCGTCAATTGTTGTAGACTTTCAATGCACTTATGCCAAGTTTATCTCTTAAGCATGAGGATTGCGATGATGCCAAAAAGTCCCCGAAATAATGGGGTAAAAGATAACAAAACTTATCATAACGTTGTTTGGTAATCAATGACCAATAAAAAGTTCTTATTTTAATAAGCTGGCCTTTGACAATCTTCAAAAACTCATGGAACAAATCTATTCAGCATTTCAAGATTTTCATATCAATATACTCCAAACTGTATCTGATAATACGAGCCCTGAGCCACTATTTGCCGAAAACCAAATTTGTTTGCTCGAGGCTCTGGTACCCAGGGTACTACCAAAATTTATTGTGTTTTGAAAATCTGACCCTACTGTTTCTTGTAAACGATTTCTTATAAAAATGAGTGTATATCACCAGCATCCAAACGCAACGCCCCGGGTGATGTCCTGTTGTAAACGTCTTGCAGCAGTATAAGCATCCACCCGTCAGTTTTTGAGCAGCCAATCGCTCTATGAGATATTTTCATCAATATATTTAACTCAATTATTAATGAGGATAATGTAGCAAAATTTGGACGTTGAAGAGATTAGATAACTAGTTAAGTAACTAAAAGAGCTTCCGAAATATGATGAACAATTTGTGGAATGATGAATTCTTTTTATTTTCGTTCCAAAATTTAAAGATATGTTTCATTTCTATGTATCAAAAAAAGAATAAACGATATCCTTTGATTGGGGCGTTTAGCAACAGAGTAGAAAACCAGGGTTACTAACAAATACAATAAACAATGGGAATTTAAAACGATCTCACCCAACTTTACTTGCGAACTTGACTTTGCTTGAAAACGTAGAAAGCACGGAGACAAATAGCCTCGTTTGATATGTTATGTATATCTCGCGTATCAAAAACTAACTGAATCAAAATTCTATTTACAAAGTTAATATAATATAAGTTTCTAGTGATCATGATGACGAAGTAAAAATTATTTTTGGGGTCAGTAAGCATAAAATCGTTCTAGAAAATGATGATGAAATAATGACGTGATCGTCTAAAAATATCTAATTATATAATCACTACAGTCCTTACACCCAACAACCACCCTGGGGAATGTCTGGGCAGTACTGCGGGGGGTATTCAGTACTATGGAAGATGTCTAGTACTGTAGGGGGATATCATCGTACTTTTGGGATATTATCAGTACTGTGGAGGATATTCAGTACTGTGGAGGGATACCATCTATCAGTACTTTGGAGGGATACCATCAGTGCTTTGGAGGATACCATCAATACTGTGGAGGGATATTATCAGTACTGTGGAGGATATTAAGTTCTGTGGGGGGAAATCACAAGCACTGTGAAGGTAATGCCCAAAGTGCCTGTTGTTTCTCTCCACAGTACCGAACATCCTCCACAGAACTGATGGTATCCCCCCACAGTACTGATGATATCCCCCCACAGTACTGAACATCCTCCACAGTTCTGAATATCCTCAACGGTACTGCACAGATGTTCCACATGGTGATTTTCGTTCCTAAATTTCCAGATATATTGAATATGGTATGTATCAGAAAAAGGATAGACGATGTCTTTGGTTCGGTCCTTACACCCAAGAGCCTTATTTTTTTGTAGAGTGAAACTTGTTGTTACATACACTTGTCGTGCTCTTATTGCATTTTGCGCAGATTGGCAGCACACAGAGAGGTCAGACGGGTCAGGAGAGTCAAACTTTGCAACAATCAACACAACTGATAGCACAAACAGGCTCAATAATGCGATCTGATTGGCCAAAATGATACCGGCAAGCAAATGAAACATTATCTTTGGTCTTCTAATCTAATATATATATTCTACGGAGTCACGTGATGACGCACTTTCCCTGCCAAAAACAATAGATTCGACCCGAAACAATAGGTCGAACGCCCCAAAACAATGGGCCGAAACGGCGAACCGTGTGATCACAAAGGCATTTTTGTATGAGGGTATATGGCAATGAAATTCACACTGAATGTTTAGTTTATTATTTTAACCAGGGTAATGGATTTTGTTTTTCGATTTTCTCCTGAAATTTTGAATTATTCCACAAATTATTCTACTAATTGTGCCATCACGAAAAAACTACGGTTTACGCTGGCGAAACTTCCAAATTCGCGTCGCGAACTCCATTTTCGAACAGAGTATTCGCTGTTCATGTGACCCGTTTCGTCTTTTGCTGTAATTTGATTGGCTCTTTCGCGACTTCACGTGAACAGTCACGCGTATTTCGTTATCATGCAAATTTGCCCTCGGGTTGAACAGCAGGTACTTTTGGAGAAGACGCTTGTTTTTGTTTTCAACACAAAGGATAACTCGGCGCCTTTCAAAGTGTTTTACGACCTGAATTATCTTTGTAAAGACTTGCTAATTGTTTGAGAGACCTCTGGAAAATTACAGGAAACAATTGAGAACACTGTTGTAACTTTAAAAAGTTAAACACAATAAGAAACAATGTGTCTGGCTATTCCGCCATGATCACTTCAACTAACTCAAACAGGGGCCTGGGCCCAATCTCAAATATTAACAACAACAATGTCAAATACACAACAACCCTATTGTTCAACAAAGTTTTCAGTGTACTTGCGGTTTGGTTTAACCGAGCGTCCACTTCTGGTCTTATATAATGTCCTTGCACTCTGATTACCTTGAACTTGATTTCCATTATCTTGAACAGGACCATTTTCAACATTATCCGTTGAACTGTTCTCTTCATCAACTCTGAAGTGCTCACTATTGTTCTCTTTCAATTCTTTATTCTCATGGCAATTATCCTCTGGCTCATTCTGTTCTGGCATAATATCCTCATATGTTTTACGTATGTGCCTTCTATTTCGTCGATATGTTCCTCTCTCTGTTTCAATTATATAGCTATTTATACCTTGTGGTTTCTTCACAGTCCCTCTTCTCCATCTGCCGCTTGGCTCAACTTGAACTCTTACTGCCTGACCAGACTGTAACCTTTGCAATTTTTTTGTACCTTTGTCAAAACTCTCTTTCATTTTGTTCTGTACCCCTTGACGAATTTCTTTGAATTTCTTATGGCCTATAGCCCTTGGCTTCAAGCTATTTTGCTTCACAGGAACATTTGTTCTTTGTGTCCTACCCATGAGTACATGTGCAGGACTTCTACCATCAACTGGTGTATTACGTAATTGTAACAGAGCTAAATAAGGATCCTCCTTGCTAAGTTTGACCTTTTCAAGCGTATTTTTCACGGTTTGTATAACACGTTCGATAAACCCATTGCTTTGTGGGTATCTGGGGCTTGTTGGGTCATGATAAAACCCATAACTAGCTGCAAAGTTCTTATACTCCTCTGCAATAAATTGTGGCCCATTGTCACTAACAACAATCTCTGGTATACCATGTCGAGCAAAAAACGACTTTGTTTTGTTTATCACTGCAGGTGATGATGTACTGCATAATTCACATACTTCAAAATATCGACTATAGTAATCTGCAACAATTAGATAGTCTTTCTTGTTCCACTGAAAAAGATCTGTTCCAACCTTTTGCCAAGGTCTCTCTGGCAGCTCATGCGGCTGTAGAGGCTCTTTCTGATTGCTGTTCTTTAGCTGTTGACATGAATCACATTTCTGTATCATGGATTCAATTTGCTGAGCTAGACCTGGCCAGAAGACAGTGTCACGAGCAATCTGTTTCGTTTTTACAATCCCTTGATGACTAATGTGTAACTTTTGCAGTATATCTTTCCTAAGACTTGGAGGAACCAAAATTCTGTGACCTTTGTAAACAAATCCATCTTCCTCCAATAACTCAAATCGATAGTCATAATAGCATCTTATTTCTGGAGCTACATCCTCCCTTCTCTCTGGCCATCCTGACTTTATTTGCTCAATAAGTTTCTGAATGGAGTTGTCAACATTATTTTCTTTAGCTATTTCTTGCAATCTTCTGTCAGTGATATATGCCTTCTTTGACATCAAATGTATGCATTTTTCTTGCTCTATGTCTCTATCAAATTGCTCTTCAACAATCTCCTCTGAATAAGCTCTACTTAAAGCATCAGCAACGTACATTTCCTTCCCTTTCTTATAAATTACCTCAATATCATATGCTTGAAGCTGCATCATCATCTTTTGTAGCCGTGTCGGAGCTTGTGATAGAGGCTTGTTCAGTATCACTTCAAGGGGCTTGTGGTCTGTTTCAACTCTTATCTTCTTACCATACACATATTGATGAAATCTGCTGCACCCAAAAACTATTGCAAGCATCTCCTTTTCAATTTGTGCCCATTTTTTCTGGGTTGCAGTCATAGCTTTGCTTGCATAGGCTACTGGGCCTTTATCTTGTAAGATAGTTGCCCCTAGACCTCCATAACTTGCATCAACTTGCAAGGTTATCTCCTTGGTTACATCATAAAATCTAAGAATGTTAGGACTTATCAATGCTTTCTTAACATTATCAAAAGCATTGCTATGCTTTTCCTCCCATACGAAATGTGCATTTTTCTTTATCAATTCCCTTAATGGTGCTGTAATGTCAGACATGTTCTTGGTGAACTTTGAAACATAATTGATCATCCCTAGCAATCTTTGCACATCACCCTTGTCTTGCGGAGTACGATAGTCCAAAATAGCACTGATCTTCTTCTCATCAGGCAAAACTCCATTTTGCGTAAGCTTTTCTCCTAGATACTCAATCTCTGTGAGCCGAAATTGACATTTTTCTTTGTTCAGAGTTAGACCAAATTCCTTAATTCTATCAAGGCATTTCTTCAAATTTCTGTCATGCTCCTCTAGAGTTTTTCCCCATATCAGGAAGTCATCTATGACAGTTTCAACTCCCTTCAAATCTCTGAATTTCTCATCAATTGTTCTGTGAAATACTTCCTGTGCAAAAAC
>RQOL01000918.1:0-109391 GCA_013076295.1 Sanderia malayensis
TATATAAATACTATACATAATATACATACCCTACATACATACCCTACATACATACATACATACATGCATACATACCCTACATACATACCCTACATACATACATACATACATACATACATTAGCCGGGCTCGGTCGCTTCGCTCCCTCCCCGGAGCCCATCAAGTAAACAAAGCTTAATCTGGTTGGCGCGCTACGCGCACTGCATTCGCTGCCGCTCATGCCTATACATACATACATACATACATACATACATACATACATACCCTACAATACATACCCTACAATACATACCCTACAATACATACCCTACAATTCATACCTTCTAATATATATATTCTACGGAGTCACATGATGACGCATTTTCCTTGCCAAAAACAATAGATTCGACCCGAAACAATAGGTCGAACGCCCAAAAACAATGGGCCGAAACGGCGAACCATGTAATCACAAAGGCTGTTTTGTATGTGGATATATGGCAATGAAATTCACATTGAATGTTTAGTTTATTAATTTCACCAGGGTAATGGAATTTGTTTTTCGATTTTCTCCTGAAATTTTGAATTATTTCATTAATTATTCTGCTAATTGTGCTATCACAAAAAAACTACAGTTTGATGTGGCAAAAATTCCAAATTCGTGTTGCGAACTCCATTTTCGAACCACGTATTTCCTGTTCACGTGACCCGTATCGCCTTTTGCTGCAAGTTGATTGGCTCTTTCGCGACTTCACGAGAACAGTTGCGATGCTTAGGCCTAATTTAAACAAGCCCAAAGTTTTAATCAACAAATTATGATAAGGGATTATCAGGCGAGCGGAGCGAGCCAAGCTGTTGTAAAAGGAGTAGGCAGAGGCATGAGCGTAAGCGAATGCAGCACACGAAGTGCGCCCTATCAGTCAATGTGTCTTGATAATAGATAGACAGGCGAGCGCAGCGAGCTATCCCATTGTAAGTGGGGTCGAAAGGGGCATGAGCTTATGCGAATGCAGCGCACAAAGTGCGCCCTATCAGTCAGTGTGTCTTGATAATAGATAGACAGGCGAGCACAGCGAGCTAACCCATTGTAAGTGGGGTTGAAAGGGGCATGAGCGTAGGCGAATGCAGCGCACGAAGTGCGCCAACCACATTAAGTTTTTTCACTTGCCCCCCTCCGGGAAGCGAGCGAATGCGAGCGCCCCCGGCTAGTACCATGCATATCCTACAATACATACCCTACAATACATACCCTACAATACATAACCCTACAATACATACCCTGCCATACATACCCTACAATACATACCCTACAATACATACCTTACCATACATACCCTACAATACATACCCTACAATACATACCCTACAATGAATACCTATAGTAGGCTTTTCCCAAATTTAGTTGGGTATTTTTGGAGTTGAAGACAGCCCTGAAATCAAACGCAAACAAAAATAGCATTTAAAACACGATTCACCAACTTTCAAATTAAATTAACGTGGCCAATTTTGCTCCTAAAGAACCCACGAAAATATCAAAATGAAGCCAATAGCCTGTAGAACATTTATCGAAAGTATTTGGGTGAAAAAACAAAGTTTTGGCAAGATAGAATTTAATTTTCGCGCATGCAAAACACACCCGTTTTGGTTGAAAATTTCGTGTTTTACAGCAAAACCCAAAGTCGGCTGAAAGTGCCCAAAAACAGAGGAAAATCGGGAAAACAAAAAAACAACCCCAGATAACTTTAGTTATCATGTAAATAAACAGTTATCGAAAGTTTAAATTGAGAAAATCGGTCCAGACCGACCCAGGAAAATGAAAATTTTCTTCGTGTTTTTCTTAGGCCCTTGCCTCAACACAAAAAACGTGGGGTGAAACAAAACAAAACTCGTGCTATTTTCACCCAAAAACAATTAAATAAAGGAAATACCTTGAAATATGTGTCCACCAATTGTCTCCACAGGTCTTGACAACAGTAGACATGTCTTTACAATTGATTTCCGGCACGTATTCGTGCTTAAACCGGAGAAACTTGCCGCCCGTTCAACAAAAAAAACACCTGCTTCTCCCTGCTCGTTTTGCATCTCATTAACTCGGTCCTCAGAACTTTCTAGAAAGTCGGAACAAAAAATGGGCCATAACTCCCGAACTGCTGGGGTTAGAAATTAGCCAATTGGTACAAAATCATCAGCGCAATGCAGCGATCATTTTGGTACCAATTTGCACCCTTATTCGCACCCCACAAAAAAACCTTTGTGTTCACAACGAAATTCCCTTCATCCCATTGTTCGGTCGAACGTCGATTGTTCAAGAGACAATGGTCCATTGTTAAGCGCCTCCCAGTCACGTGTCGACGTAGATTATATAATAGACTAGCCGGGGACCCGGTCGCTACGCTCCCTCCCCGGAGCCCCCCAAGCAACAAAAGTTTAATGTGGTTGGCGCGCTTCGCGCGCTGCATTCGCTGCCGCTCCTGCCGATGCATACATACATACCCTACAATACATACCCTACAATACATGCCCTACAATGCATACCCTACAAAACAACCCTACAATACATACCCTACAATACATACCCTACAATACATAACATACAACCTACAATACATACCCTACAATACATAACCTACAATACATACCCTACAATACATGCCCTACATAACATACTACAATACGATACATATACAATACACACCCTACATATACATACATGCATACCCTACAATACATACCTATAATACATACCCTACAATACATACCTACAATACATACCCTATAATACATACCCTACATACCCTACAATATACCTTACAATACATACCCTACAATAACCCTGTATACTATGCAATACATACCCTACAATACATACCCTACAATACATACCGTACAATACATACATACATAAATACATACCACAATACCCTAATAATAATACCCTACAATACAACCTTACAATACATAATACATACCCTACATAACATACCCTACAATACATCCTACAATAAATACCCTACATACTAAACCTTACAATATAGACTAGGGGTCATCACTCGCTTCGCTCGTTCGCCCCAGTGCGTCAAGTAAAAAACTTAATCTGGTTGGCGCGTTCGTGCACTGCATTCGCTAACGCTCATGCCTCTTTCAACCCCATGTACAATGGGTTAGGCTCGCCTGGCTATTATCAAAAAACATTGACTGATAGGGCGCACTTCGTGCGCTGCATTGGCTTCGCTCATGCCTCTTTCAACTCCACGTGTAATTGGTTAGCTCGCTGCGCTCCCTGTCTATCTTTTATCAGGAAACATTGACTGGTACTGCGCACTTCGTGCGCTGCATTCGCTTCGCTCATGCCTCTTTCAACCCCATCAATGGGTTAGCTCGCTGCGCTCGCCTGTCTATCTATTATCAAGAAACATTGACTGATAGGGCGCACTTCGTGCCTGCATTCGCTTCGCTCATGCCTCTTTCAACCCCACTACAATGGGTTAGCTCGCTGCGCTCGCCTGTCTATCTATTATCAAGAAACATTGACTGATAGGGCGCACTTCGTGCGCTGCATTCGCTTCGCTCATGCCTCTTTCAACCCCACGTTCAATGGGTTAGCTCGCTGCGCTCGCCTGTCTATCTATTATCAAGAAACATTGACTGATAGGGCGCACTTCGTGCGCTGCATTCGCTTTGCTCATGCCTTTTTCAACCCCACGTACAATGGGTTAGCTCGCTGCGCTCGCCTGTCTATCTATTATCAAGAAACATTGACTGATAGGGCGCACTTCGTGCGCTGCATTCGCTTCGCTCATGCTTCTTTCAACCCCACGTACAATGGGTTAGCTCGCTGCGCTCGCCTGTCTATCTATTATGAAGAAACATTGACTGATAGGCGCACTTCAGTGCGCTGCATTCGCTTCGCTCATGCCTCTTTCAACCCCACGTACAATGGGTTAGCTCGCTCGCTCGCCTGTCTATCTATTATCAAGAAACATTGACTGATAGGCGCACTTCTGTCGCTGCATTCGCTTCGCTCATGCTTCTTTCAACCCCACGTACAATGGTTAGCTCGCTGCGCTCGCCTGTCTATCTATTATCAAGAAACATTGACTGATAGGCGCACTTCGTGCGCTGCATTCGCTCGCTCATGCCCTTTCAACCCACTACAATGGGTTAGCTCGCTGCGCTCCTGTCTATCTATTATCAAGAAACATTGACTGATAGGGCGCACTTCGTGCGCTGCATTCGCTTCGCTCATGCCTCTTTCAACCCACGTACAATGGGTTAGCTCGCTGCGCTCGCCTGTCTATCTATTATCAAGAAACATTGACTGATAGGGCGCACTTCTGCGCTGCATTCGCTTCGCTCATGCCTCTTTCAACCCCACGTACAATGGGTTAGCTCGCTGCGCTCGCCTGTCTATCTATTATCAAGAAACATTGACTGATAGGGTGCACTTCGTGCGCTGCATTCGCTTCGCTCATGCCTCTTTCAACCCCACGTACAATGGGTTAGCTCGCTGCGCTCGCCTGTCTATCTATTATCAAGAAACATTGACTGATAGGGCGCACTTCTTGCGCTGCATTCGCTTCGCTCATGCTCTTTCAACCCACGTACAATGGGTTAGCTCGCTGCGCTCGCCTGTCTATCTATTATCAAGAAACATTGACTGATAGGGCGCACTTCTGCGCTGCATTCGCTTCGCTCATGCTCTTTCAACCCCACGTACAATGGGTTAGCTCGCTGCGCTCGCCTGTCTATCTATTATCAAGAAACATTGACTGATAGGGCGCACTTCGTGCGCTGCATTCGCTTCGCTCATGCCTCTTTCAACCCCACGTACAATGGGTTAGCTCGCTGCGCTCGCCTGTCTATCTATTATCAAGAAACATTGACTGATAGGGCGCACTTCGTGCGCTGCATTCGCTTCGCTCATGCCTTTTTCAACCCCACGTACAATGGGTTAGCTCGCTGCGCTCGCCTGTCTATCTATTATCAAGAAACATTGACTGATAGGGCGCACTTCGTGCGCTGCATTCGCTTCGCTCATGCCTCTTTCAACCCCACGTACAATGGGTTAGCTCGCTGCGCTCGCCTGTCTATCTATTATCAAGAAACATTGACTGATAGGGCGCACTTCGTGCGCTGCATTCGCTTCGCTCATGCTCTTTCAACCCCACGTACAATGCGTTAGCTCGCTGCGCTCGACTGTCTATCTCTTACCAAGAAACATTGACTGATAGGGTGCACTTCGTGCGCTGCATTCGCTTCGTTCATGCTTCTTTCAAGCCACGTGCAATGGGTTAGCTCGCTGCGCTCCCTGTCTATCTTTTATCAAGAAACATTGACTGGTACTGCGCACTTCGTGCGCTGCATTCGCTTCGCTCATGCCTCTTTCAACCCACGTACAATGGGTTAGCTCGCTGCGCTCGCCTGTCTATCTATTATCAAGAAACATTGACTGATAGGGCGCACTTTGTGCGCTGCATTCGCTTCGCTCATGCCTCTGCCTACTCCTCTTGCAACAGTTTGGCTCGCTTCGCTCGCCTGATAACCCCTTATCCTAATTTGTTTGTTAAAACTTTGGGCTTGTTTACATTAGGCCAAAGCGTCGCAACTATGCCGAAGCAACAATGGCGGTCGTACAAAAACTAAAACTATCTCACTCATAAAACAAAACAAAGCTATCACCTGTGTTCTCAATTGTCTCCTGTAATTTTCCAGAGGTCTCTCAAACAATTAGCAAGGCTTTACAAAGATAATTCAGGTCGTAAAACATTTTGAAAGGCGCCCAGTTATCCTTTGTGTGAAAAAGAAAAACACGTGTCTTCTCCAAAAGTACCTGCTGTTCAACATGAGGGCTAATTTGCATGATGAGGAAAAATGCGTGACTTTTCACGTGAAGTCACGAAAGAGCCAATCAAATTACAGCAAAAGGCGAAATGCGTCACGTGAAGAGCGAACACTCTGTCCGAAAATGGAGTTCGCGACGCAAATTTGGAAGTTTCGCCAGCGTAAACCGTCGTTTTTTCGTGATAGCACAATTAGTAGAATAATTAATGGAATAACTCAAAAATTCTTTTAAAATAGGCTTCCAAAAATAGATAACTTTTGCCTACTCCAGAAACGGAGCCTTTCCATGCAAGTCTCAACCTTTTGCGACCCCATGGAAAAAAGCCTTATTGATCACCAAATCGCCGTTTCGTCCCATTGTTTTTGGGCGTTCTACCTATTGTTTCGGCTCGAATCTATTGTTTTAGGCAGAGTTTCACCACCATCACGTGACCTCCGCAGAATATATATATTAGATACATACATACACACATACATACATACATACATACATACATACATACATACATACATACATACATACATACATACATACATACCTACATACATACATACCGACATGACCTACATTATGGGGACTAGTATACGTCACAGACATTATGGGGACCATGGTTTTTCTGATATATTTTGATAGTGAGGTCATGCTTTTCGAAATTTATCAGTGCATTGTTTTAAGTGATACTAAACAGCATCTACTGTGACAAAATATATTCGTGCAATTTTTTTTTTTAATTTTGTGAGGACACGGTATTTGTTGCATACATTACAGTTATCACCTACATTGTGGGGACAATGTAATTTACAATGTGTTTGCCACCAACATTTTGGGGACAGTTATTGTTGTACTGTTATCTACTTTGAAAAAAGGAACAAAATATAAAATATATTGTTTATTAGTGACTAGAGTTAATGATTGTACTTTCTTAACTAGGGCTTGTTTTTTCTAGAACCTGCTTTTATGTGATGGTGATTAGTTATTTATTTAGTGCTTCATATCGGAAGGAACTCTCTGTCTCAGATTTAACTCAGGGCATTTAACTCTGTCTCAGGGCACTTGAAGATTGATCCACCTAACAATAAAGAAGGGTTGAATTATGGCTAGCGGATATAGAGAAAGATGGGTGAGAATCCCACAACATTGTTTTTAATAAAAGTGGATTATACTTTATTAATTTGAAATGCTTGTGAGTGAGATCCATGCAACTGTACCCACCCTTTCAACATATAAGCGACATTAAATAACGTATACCTAACAAGTTAATCAATCCTTTCTTACTCTTAGATTCTTCTTAGTAAGATCAATACCCGGTGAGGGCATAAAGCTGATGCAAGGATGTGCCGCTAATGTAGGGGCAAGGTACATTCATCCCAATGAACCTGAGAAACAACTGTTCTTCGGAATATGGTTCACTGTTTTTCACCAAAGCATATGCCGCGAAACCCAAAGCGATGAATCTGAGAAACCTTTTGTCTAAAAACCAAATAATTCCCAGGCGATATTGACAATTTGAAATGTTGTGGATCTTTAATATAACAACAATTGCTTCTGAAGCCGACATTCCTTGAATAGATAATTATATGCACAACAGGCAAATGAATTTTTCCTCCTCAGAATTTGGTTCTTTGTCTTTCATCAAACACCCTATTTTCCTATGTAAAGGTGAAAAACGAATAAAACGAGGAACCTTTTCGGAAAACTTGTAAATAGTATTCTACGTTTCATAAATTACCCCGTCTTTCTATGTGAAACCTTTTAGGAAAACTTGTGAATTGTTTTCCAAATGTTACTGCTTTGCCTAAAGTCAATGTGATGGTCAGAAAAGGCTACTTTACGCATTTTTGATACGTATTCTGCCCTGCCAATAGCTTTAAGCAGTAGTTGTGTTCTGGCCTAGATTTCCCCCAAGTTCTAATAAACAGTGGCATGGAGGGCAAGGGGCCAAATGGCGAAATATCCCCATTTGGAGCTGAACAGCCATTTTGTCAGATAATTGCTGAGTTTTTCGGAAAATAATGCTATTTCAAGTATCTAACTTTGTATTGCATTGTTCAGCGAAGGACAGGGGCTTTTAAGGCACTGAAATGCACACCTTTTGCAAAGATTATATCAAAGAAACAATCAAGCAAGATTCATCCCAAGTTCTAAAGGAAAGTTTAAGAACATTGAGGCTGAGAAAAAATTAATCATTCTTATAAAAAAAGAGTGTATGCAAAAGTCCTCTCTAACTTCTACATTTTTCAAAAACGTTGGTAAACAATAACCGTCTTAAGTATATTTCTATTAATCATAGTCTTTTGAATTTATAAGAGTATTCCGAGGCTCAAGAATGCAATGAGTTATATATGTTCAGACTCAGCAAGATGTAAGGTTTTCTTATCAAATAAAGTGTAATTACCTGTAATGTAACCAAGCAGGGCCGTCCATAGACTGACCGTCTCCCTGGCTAGCGACAATCTCAAGAGCACAAATTCCCCTAAATGAAAGATTAAATTGAATAAACAAGCATAGCTTGAATTTTACGGGCCTTTCACAACCCCAGTCCCCTGACAATTACCCTTCTCGGCGGACAACGGTGCTGACTTAGTAACTACACAATAAAACAACAATTTTTTAAAAAAGAGACTGGACTCTGGTAACCAGGGGTGTAGTCCTAGAATTTTTAGAAGGTTGGCTAACAAATTGAGAGTATGGTCACATAGAAAATGATGGGGGCTCACTCTTAACTCTAATACATTTGCCCTAAAGGAACTCCTCAAATTTTCAGCTATCAAGGGGCCTTCGCCCGATTCCCCTCTCTGAGTCCTCCAGGACAACAACCCTGTGTGGTAGCAGCCCTCAAAGTTGCTTAAATAATGTAGATCCTGATCCCCCAAAATTGCCGAGCACTTGCTTAAGTTTTGTACTAACATGTAAGAAAGGTCTGGCACTTTTAGCATAATTTATAGTTACTCAACTATCGAGTTGCTTAAATTTTTTTCATCGAGCCCTTGAGTTGCTTATTGTTTCGCTCATTCCAGCCTTAGTGCTTAATTGACCTGTTGCTTTTTTGACAAAAAATGAAGCTTTTGTTGATTCATTACTTTCCAAAAATAGCTAAAGGAAGACCGCTAAGACTAAATGGATAGAAAAAAGAAAGGGAGCATAGAAGTTTCCTGTAACTTTTCTTTCCAAAATGATAATGATCTTCAATAAGTAGGGGGGGGGGCATTGGGCTTTGACGGGTTGCGGATTTTGCAAATTTTGCCACCATCGGGTTTCGGGTTTCTCTCTGAAGAATAGGTGGGTTTCTGTGTTGGAAAGTTTGATCCGTTCACGGGTTCTGCTATTTCTGATCCCAGTTTCCGGGGATTCTTGTTCGAGTTTTCGGGTTTCACACTTTATGCTTCATTGACATGGATGAAACTTACGTAATGATGATTGTGCGGGTTTTCGAGTTTGCTCAAATTTTCGTCCGGGCTTGCATGCTCTAGTACCCCCAAAGCCCCCCTAAGCACAGGAGCATCGAGCGTCGGCCCGCAAAAATATTTGGCAATAAAAATTTTTACACCATCTTAAAAGTGCCGCGACTGCTACGTTTTCCTTCAAAAGTTAACACACCTTTGCGTATTTTCTATAAAAAACGCTGTTGTGGCTACAAAGCATATGAGAACGGAACTGACTCATTTCCGACTCGTAGAAGATGAAAGCGAAGCAATAGCAGTTTGCACAGTATGCGGATGTCTCATAATGAAAACGAGGTAATTTCAATGCAGCACATGGTGAAAATGGCGCCTAAACGGGGTAGATGCTTTTTAGGATGCATCCAAAACCGATCTGCTGCTGCTCGTACAACACCACTTTTTCGTTTTATGACGAATAGACCAGCGAGCAGATACCGAGAATCGAGCTTCACGAATAAAATGACGAGAATGCTTTGATCGTTTTGGAATAGCTTTCGAACTAATTTCATTTGTATTCCTTTCATTGAATATCCAAAGTAGAATAACCCATAGGTCCCACAAATTGATTTGTTTTAGATATTGTGTATTTTAATTATGTGGATACCATCAGTCCTCGAATGCCCCCCCCTGGAATAAGCTTCCTCCAGAAATAAATAAACCCCCGGGTGCTAATTCGAGGATTTACGGTACACAGATTCTGAATTCTTCTAATTGAAATTTCAACACGAAGTTTGACTTTTGGTCATATTGACAAATGTGGTGTTGACAGTGTCTCAGAATGGTGCCACTTTATTGCTTGGCTGGGCTGGGCTGTCGAATGATGTCTTGGATATTTTTGTCGATGTTATTGATTTTTCTATAACGTCATCAATCATATGAATTAACAGAAGCTGAATACAGTTATGAGATTTAGTCATTAAATATTTTTATGCACAAAATGAGAATAGAATAAATCATTCAAAATCTTATTTCCTCTCAAAGGTATTGTGTATAGAATACAAATCAACTTCCAGTTTACCAACAGTATTCAGATATTTAAAGTGAAACAATATCTTTTCAATCGCCCAAAGATGGTAGCACATTGTATGCAGAATATTATCAAATTCAAGTTCATGTAATTTAGCAACATTCAAATAGTTTTATAATTTAGGTTGATAGAAAAACTGATTAAGAACAAAATATGGTTACAACAAACATTTCTAGATATAACAGTTGCAGAAAACATCAATAATGCTAAAAGCATTATCATGAAAATCTACCGGCATGTCAATTTATTCAGCAAGAGAACAAATTTCTCTCCGCTATTCATATCTGCTCTGCCCTGCTAAATCAACTCCCACGAAAACAATACTCTTTGAAAAATACATGTGGATTTATGAATCTGAAAAAATCGAATCCAACAAAGCAAGAATTTGTGAAACCTTGCTTCCACCGAGTGCGAAAAATGGAGATGTTTGTTTGGAAATTCTTGCACTTCCAAAATACCAAAGCCAAAAGTTTGCCACGTGAAAAATATCTATGTCAAAATCCACAAGTTTGAAATGAAATGTCTTGATGAAAAGCAAACCTGTATGATAACACCATGCATATGCACTCAGACAGAAGGCAAAACACAAGACAATAAAACCAATTTTTATAAAGAACTTAATTTTAATATAAAAACAAAAACTTTCATTTTAAAACAATTTTATCCTGAAATTGAAATAGAAATAGCATTATTGGACTATAACTATTATGCAACAAGAACAATTTCGACAGAGACGGTTTGAAACAAGAAATATTTATTGACAAATAAAATAAGATAATCACCGCGTCTTGTGCGTTTTTTTGGAACCACCTCACCATGAGGTAAACCGCTGAAAAGGAATGAGATTGCGTGTAAAGCGTAAAAATTTCAATTATTTCGGCATCAATTAGATTCCAAAATAGACGGAGACTACTTACAGTTCCCTGCCGAACTGCTGGATTTCAATGATTCTCCTCAATTCGAGGAGAAGGTGATATAACCGCTTGCCTCAAACCTTTTAAAACAAAAGTGAATTGTCTAGTATACAAACGGACAAGTTCAAGTTCCAAAGACAGGAACGGTCAGAAAATAAATTCATGATTTTTACTCACATGGATAACATAAATTTGATCATCATCATCGTCATTTTCTAAAGAAATACAAAATGGTTTGGCATGATTTTCTATACGTTTAGGTCGCAGAGTATAAGCGTGGAAATATACATATTTCCTTCAATACTTCATCAAAAATTGTAAATTTTAATATGCACTTTATCTATGTTTTCATACTAATTTTTAATTTAAGATTCTTCTTTCTTTTTACATTGTAAATAGGACTTAGACTGTAAAGTGCAACCGAGTATTGTTTTGTATTGTGGCGCTATATAAATTTTGCATTATTATTACTTTTTATTAAAATTGCCTAATTTCTATGTGGCTATTTATGCGAACAGCATAGAGCCCTTGCGAAGAATTGGTACATGACTTCGATTGAATAAAATAGTTTACCTGTATCCTCCATTGCTCGCTTGTTGCTGCAAAGCAAGAGAGAGAAATTGAAGAGAAATAATTACAATCATGAGACACAGATAGACATAAAATACACATAATAAATTTGATTTTAATCATAACACAAGAAACTACGCAAAGTTCATCATATATACCTGTTGTTTATGTTTTCCTTGTCCATGATGAATGAAACTCAATCTGATAAAACGACTTGCTGTGTCTGTGACTGAACTCTGTGACTAGATTCTGTGACTGAATTCTGTGACTGAGAATTGAGAAAGCACATGCGCAAAATACATTCTATTTAAATCATCGCTTGCGGAAGTGGTATGGTAATGAATGTAAACGGAAGTGTCCATGACAGGGTTCACGTTGTCTTTGCGTTGAAAAGACAAATGATAAATGTCCGAAGAGTTCTCCATGGCAGAAGCAGAATACAATACGTGATCATTTTAGACCCTTTTTCCTGAGTTTCACAAAGTCACATTTAGAATATTAAAAGCAGTTGAAATATTATCTTATCGCATGTAACCATAATTTTTTTGATATCACATATGATGGGTGCCATATAATTTACATAGCAAGGCATTGAGCTGAATTACTTGCAGTTTGCATCAATTTTTCTTTTGAATTACGTCAAACGAAGACACACATTAAAAGTCATAAATATAATAATATATAAGAACTACATCTACTTCTATTTTTTCTACCTATTTTGTACATGTTGGCTATTTCAATGTTGTCAATGTCACTTATTATTCTGCCACGCCTTTTCCTCGAACCTCTGGTGCACAAGATGGCTGATCTGACCGTTGCAAAAGATAATCTAGAACGAACCCAGTGTGTTATAACAAATTGACAAATGTTTCTTTTTTCCGACAATTTAATTGTTTGAAAATACACGCTTTTTTTATAAGGAACCTAGCTCGGGCCTAGTTCTTTAAATTCCTTATTTTGAGACCTCTTTTGACCACTTTGTAGTTCTAAAAGTTCCTTAATAGTTCCTTAATTTTAAGTTCCCATTTAGTGGACATAATTAGTACAGACGCAAAAAAACATCTAAATTCAACGTTTTGCTATAAACTTGTGAAAAGATAACAGGTAAAAACATGAAGAAGCTTCATATAGTGTAAAAGCACTGAAAATCAATGGAACCGGCTTCCTAATTGTAAATTGTGCGGAAATATAAATATATTCAAAATTAAAAAGTTCCTTAGTGATTTGGCCTTTAGTAGCAAAAGTTCCTTAAGTTTTTTTACCTTCTACATGTAGGTTCCTTATAAACGGTTCCTCATAAAAAAAAAGCGTCTACTACCATCTTTTGGGCGATTAAAAAGATATTGTTTCACTTTACATTATCTGAATACCGTAGGTAAACTGGAAGTTGTCTTGATATTCAATACACAATACCTTTGAGAGGAAATAAAAGTTTGCATGCTTCTCATTTTGTGCATAAAAATATTTATAATGACTAAATCTCATCCCTGTATGCAGTTTCCGTTAATTCATATGATTGATGACGTCTTGGAAAAATCAATAACATCAACAAAATTCAAAGCCCAAGTATGTAAAAACATCATTCGAATAGCCCAGCAAGCTCTTCCAAAACGATCACAAGACAAATATATCACAGCCGAAGCATTCTCACAGTTTTATTCATGAAGATCGATTCTTGGCATCCGCTCGCTGGTCTATTCGTCGCAAAACGAAAAAGTGGTGCACAATCAGATTGGTTTTGCTGCATCCTAAAAATCACCTACCCTAAAACGGATATCTACCAACATCAACATTCCCTACTAATAACTTTACATGCCAGTTGCTGCTTGAATCGTTATCTGGTTTGCTTTGTTTTTAAACTCGGACCGAAAGACTTGCCAAGAGCTTTTATAAATTTTGAAATGTCATCAAGTACTAGATCCAGAAGAACGTACTTAAATCCAACTGAAATAACAAAAATGTGGATTCGGAAGCACGGAGACCAGGATGGATTGGAGAAAAGGTTCATTAGCCCATCGATCGGTGAGTTTTTGCAGTATTTCCTTTCGTTTCTGCCTTTTTGGGCTTGATGCGGTCATTTTTCATTGCTAATTTAGGCCGTTTAATTTAGGCCTCTCATCCAGACTATTCGTACGGCATCCATAGACTGACTTTCATTTACTACACATATTTTTCTATTAGAAACTAGTTATAAGAAACGCAGACTCTTGAATGGCCAAAATTTAAGAAACTATAGTTGGAAAAACGATTGCTAAGAAACTTCTAAAGTAGTGCTATGGTATCGTATATATGGTATCTTAGTATCATGTTTCTATGTTTGCCTGCTTATCTTGATTTTCTGACATTCTAACTTGCAGGATGGGGCGTGATTGCAATGAAGAGCTTTGAGAAAGGAAGTTTTCTTCTACAATATATCGGGGAGACTGTTTCAAGAGAAGAAGGTGAGAACAGAGAAAAGAAATATGAAAAGAAAAAGCTTGGATGCTATTTGTACTTCTTTAGTTCTAAAGGCAAGGAGCTTTGGTAAGTTTACTTTAATGAGATGAGTTATAGATTTTTCATACATGTATTATTTTTTATAAGAAACTAAAAATTGGTCCAGTACTGAAAGTTTCTTAAATTTTCTTTTGTTTTCTATTGTTAAAGAAAAAATGGAACAAACGAATCTATTGTTCTTCACGAGAAATTCCAGTACTGAGTCTCTTATAAAAAGATATGTGTATGCACTTTCTTTCTGTAAGGGGTCAATCATGTATTGATTTTATCTTATTGTGTCATTCTGACGTTAATGGTGGGGGAGAGGGTCAACTGCCATGGTACAACAAAATGAAATTACATAAATTTTTCTTACAAACATTGGTATGACTAATGTAAAAGGATCTTATCAGCAGTATGGTTAACATTTGAGTTTGATGTTATAATAACTATTCAGCATGATCAAATCCAAAATCCCTCACTTTATATAGTTTTGCATCACAAACAGAGGTGGTGGCAGGTCCTCTCCAACAAAGGGGCTAGCATTTCTGACAGAGGGGCTATTTCCCTACCATAATTAAAAAATTTTCCCTAGGACAAGGAAATTATAGAATTATTTATCTTCAGACCATAAACTTCTCCAATGAGGGGGGCTTTAGCCCATTGGAGTAGGAGGGTAATAAAAAGTGGAGGGGCACGAGAAAAAAGGGGAATTTTTTTCAGGAATTCGCTGAAGGTGCATCCTACTACAGGGGTTTGAAGGCATGCTCTCACAGAAAATTTTGCATTTAAAAACAGCCAATATGGCTCTTGTGACCTCTTTTTGACCAAAATTCACGGAAAAGTCCAACATTAACAAAGAAAGCTAGGGACACTTCTTAGATATAAAAAGGGCATTAATAATTGTTTGCTGATAATTGATGGGCATGTGCCCCCAGCCCCCACGGCTCCTACGCCACAGCCAGGGACATAGGAAGCATATATCCAAACTGGGGGGGGGGGCACGATACTTCAAGGGCACCTTTTTCATTAAGTTAAATGTGCACTTTCTGAAAGTAAAAATGGCACTTCATTGTTTTTCCAAAATCTTGGAGGGGTATTTGTCCCCAGTGCTCCCCCAGTTCCTGCATCTCTGGCCAAGGCTGTAGCCCCCTGTCCCCTCTGGTCATGAAAATCTCACTATTGATCATGAAAATCTTGAGGGGGCCTAATTGCCAAGTGGGCCTTAATTGCCAGGGAGCTTTTATAAATATTGGAAAAAGGGGCCAATTAGACAGAAGGCTTAACTGAGAGGGGGCTTGCTAAAGAGATAATTTAAGCTTTACATCAAGGTTTTGTCAGAATTAACAGCTAGACCGGAGAAGCTTAAAAAGAGTCATGCCATTAAGCAAAGGAACGACTGAAATCCAAAAATGGAGACTTTTAAGTCAAAACCCTGCAATTATTTTTGTTGGCTCAAACTGTAACCAATGAATATTCATTTTCCTGATATATCTTTCCTTGGTACTTTCTGCATGAAATCCATTTCCACATCAAAACAAGCACAATTGATTTCCTACCTTGGTACAAACTTTAAGAATCACTTAAACCATGGTGCTAGATATGAAATATTACATTTTTTTTAAGCATTGATGCAACTCTACCAACACCTTTTCTTGGAAGACTCGTGAATGACTCAAATAAACCCAATTGTGTCATGAAACTGGTTGCAAATGATAATGTGCCACACTTGTGCTTATTTGCAATTAGAGATATCCAAGCTGGAGAAGAACTGAGATACGACTATGGTGTGTGTGATTTGCCATGGCGCAAAAAGGTAAGATGATTAAACGTGCCTTTTACGAGAACTTATAAATATATATTACATTCTGTAGCTATCATCAAATATGCAATCATTGTATGGACATAGTGATTAAGAAACGGTGTGTTGCTAAACAATGGAATCAACCAAAATAAGCCAAAATGTACCAAATCAATATAAAAACAAGCCAAAATTATCCATAACCAGCCACAAAAAATGAGCCCAATAGACCTTCATTGTCTTTTTCTAGACACTCTAGCTCTAAGATTTTGCTCTGAGAACACTCTATATTCCTTCTACTTCTCAAAACTCTGTTTAAAGTCTTATATGAAAGATCACAATTTACATGAGCTATGAGGACATTTTATGTTCCTTCTACTTCTCGACACTCTGTTTAAAGTAACTTATGAACGATAATAATTTACATGCGCTGTAAGGACATTTTATATTCCTTCTATTTCTCAACACTCTGTTTAAAGTCTTATATGAAAGATCTCAATTTACATGCGCTCTGAGGACATTTTGTATTCCTTCTACTTCTCAACACTCTGTTTAAAGTATTATGTGAAAGATCACAATTTACATGAGCTATGAGGACATTTTATGTTCCTTCTACTTCTCGACACTCTGTTTAAAGTAATTTATGAACGATAATAATTTACATGCGCTGTAAGGACATTTTATATTCCTTCTATTTCTCAACACTCTGTTTAAAGTCTTATATGAAAGATCACAATTTACATGCGCCATGGGGACATTTTATGTTCCTTCTACTTCTCAACACTCTGTCTTGAATCTTATATGAAAGATCACAATTTACATGCGCTATGAGGACATTTTATATTCCTTCTATTTCTCAACACTCTGTTTAAAGTCTTATATGAAAGATCACAATTTACATGCGCTATGAGGACATTTTCTATTCCTTCTAATTCTCAACACTCTGTCTTGAGTCTTATATGAAAGGTCACAATTTACATGCGACATGAGGACATTTTATATTCCTTCTATTTCTGAACACTCTGTTTAAAGTCTTATATGAAGGATCACAATTTACATGCGCTATGAGGACATTTTATGTTCCTTCTACTTCTCAACACTCTGTCTTGAATCTTATATGAAAGATCACAATTTACATGCGCTATGAGGACATTTTATATTCCTTCTATTTCTCAACACTCTGTTTAAAGTCTTATATGAAAGATCACAATTTACATGCGCTATGAGGACATTTTGTATTCCTTCTAATTCTCAACACTCTGTCTTGAGTCTTATATGAAAGGTCACAATTTACATGCGACATGAGGACATTTTATATTCCTTCTATTTCTGAACACTCTGTTTAAAGTCTTATATGAAGGATCACAATTTACATGCGCTATGAGGACATTTTGTATTCCTTCTACTTCTCAACACTCTGTCTTGAGTCTTATGTTAAAGGTCACAATTTACATGCGCTATGAGGACATTTTATGTTCTTTCTACTTCTCAACACTCTGTTTATTGTCTCAAATGAAATAAAATAATTTACATGCGCTATGAGGACATCTTATGTTCCTTCTACTTTTCAACACTCTGTTGAAAGTCTTATATGAAGGATCACAATTTACATGCGCTATGAGGACATTTTGTATTCCTTCTACTTCTCAACACTCTGTTTAAAGTCTTATGTGAAAGATCACAATATACATGCGCCATGGGGACATTTTATGTTCCTTCTACTTCTCAACACTCTGTCTTGAATCTTATATGAAAGATCACAATTTACATGCGCTATGAGGACATTTTATATTCCTTCTATTTCTCAACACTCTGTTTAAAGTCTTATATGAAAGATCACAATTTACATGCGCTATGAGGACATTTTGTATTCCTTCTAATTCTAAACACTCTGTCTTGAGTCTTATATGAAAGGTCACAATTTACATGCGACATGAGGACATTTTATATTCCTTCTATTTCTGAACACTCTGTTTAAAGTCTTATATGAAGGATCACAATTTACATGCGCTATGAGGACACTTTGTATTCCTTCTACTTCTCAACACTCTGTCTTGAGTCTTATGTTAAAGGTCACAATTTACATGCGCTATGAGGACATTTTATGTTCTTTCTACTTCTCAACACTCTGTTTATTGTCTCAAATGAAATAAAATAATTTACATGCGCTATGAGGACATCTTATGTTCCTTCTACTTTTCAACACTCTGTTGAAAGTCTTATCTGAAGGATCACAATTTACATGCGCTATGAGGATATTTTATATTCCTTCTACTTCTCAACACTCTGTTTAAAGTCTTATATGAAAGGTCACAATTTGCATGCGCTATGAGGACATTTTGTATTCCTTCTACTTCTCAACACTCTGTCTTGAGTCTTATATGAAAGGTCACAATTTACATGCGCTATGAGGACATTTTATATTCCTTCCACTTCTCAACACTCTGTTTAAAGTCTTGTATGCAAGATCACAATTTACATGCGCTATGAGGACATTTTGTATTCCTTCTACTTCTCAACACTCTGTTGAAAGTCTTATATGAAAAATCACAATTTACATGCGCTATGAGGAGCTCTCTGCACAAATAAACTTACTTTCAAGGAGTCTTTTAAACCGTATTACATATGAACTGTGGAAATACCATAAAAAGATATTAATCATGGGAAAACATGGCTCAGGTTGCTTGAGTGCCTAGGTAGAGCGCTGACGAAGAAAGTCGGACGATTCGGGTTCGAGTCCTGCTCTTGTTATTTTCATTCAAACAAATTATCTTGATTAAACATCTTAATCTTTCTTCCTTCCATATCTCTCCATTGCAAAATTATTTTCAAATATCAACTTTTCAACAGGAATTCGTTGTTCCAGACCCTGATACAGAAACCTTAGCTCAACCATTGTCGCCTGTCATCAATCCCATCCTTGAAGAGAAGGTAAAAATCGTATTTAGAATGTTTCAAATCACCGCTGTTTACATATTATTGTCTTTGGAGCTCCTTATTCTCTTAATTGAAATGAGTTACTTTGTTAAATTACATGACCAGATCTCATTTTACATGCGCTATGAGGACATTTTATGTTCTTTCTACTTCTCAACACTCTGTTTATTGTCTCAAATGAAAGATAATAATTTACATGCGCTATGAGGACATCTTATATTCCTTCTACTTTTTAACACTCTGTTTAAAGTCTTATATGAAAGATCACATTTTACATGCGCTATGGGCACATTTTATATTCCTTCTACTTCTCAACACTCTGTTGAAAGTCTTATATGAAGGATCACAATTTACATGCGCTATGAGGACATTTTATATTCCTTTTACTTCTCAACACTGTGTTTAAAGTAATTTATGAAAGATAATGATTTACATGCGCTATGAGGACATTTTACGTTCTTTCTACTTGTCAACACTCTGTTTATAGTCTCAAATGAAAGATAATAATTTACATGCGCTATGAGGACATTTTATATTCCTTCTACTTCTCAACACTTGTTTAAAGTCTTATATGAAAGGTCACAATTTACATGCGCTATGAGGACATTTTATATTCCTTCTATTTCTCAACACTCTGTTTAAAGTCTTATGTCAAAGATCACAATTTACATGCGCTCTGAGGACATTTTGTATTCCTTCTACTTCTCAACACTCTGTTTAAAGTCTTATGTGAAAGATCACAATTTACATGCGCTATGGGGACATTTTATGTTCCTTCTACTTCTCAACACTCTGTTTAAAGTCTTATATGAAAGGTCACAATTTACATGCGCTATGAGGACATTTTATATTCCTTCTATTTCTTAACACTCTGTTTAAAGTCTTATATGAAAGATCACAATTTACATGCACTCTGAGGACATTTTGTATTCCTTCTACTTCTCAACACTCTGTTTAAAGTCTTATGTGAAAGATCACAATTTACATGCGCTATGAGGACATTTTATATTCCTTCTAATTCTAAACACTCTGTCTTGAGTCTTATATGAAAGGTCACAATTTACATGCGACATGAGGACATTTTATATTCCTTCTATTTCTGAACACTCTGTTTAAAGTCTTATATGAAGGATCACAATTTACATGCGCTATGAGGACATTTTGTATTCCTTCTACTTCTCAACACTCTGTCTTGAGTCTTATGTTAAAGGTCACAATTTACATGCGCTATGAGGACATTTTATGTTCTTTCTACTTCTCAACACTCTGTTTATTGTCTCAAATGAAATAAAATAATTTACATGCGCTATGAGGACATCTTATGTTCCTTCTACTTTTCAACACTCTGTTGAAAGTCTTATCTGAAGGATCACAATTTACATGCGCTATGAGGAGATTTTATATTCCTTCTACTTCTCAACACTCTGTTTAAAGTCTTATATGAAAGGTCACAATTTGCATGCGCTATGAGGACATTTTGTATTCCTTCTACTTCTCAACACTCTGTCTTGAGTCTTATATGAAAGGTCACAATTTACATGCGCTATGAGGACATTTTATATTCCTTCCACTTCTCAACACTCTGTTTAAAGTCTTGTATGCAAGATCACAATTTACATGCGCTATGAGGACATTTTGTATTCCTTCTACTTCTCAACACTCTGTTGAAAGTCTTATATGAAAAATCACAATTTACATGCGCTATGAGGAGCTCTCTGCACAAATAAACTTACTTTCAAGGAGTCTTTTAAACCGTATTACATATGAACTGTGGAAATACCATAAAAAGATATTAATCATGGGAAAACATGGCTCAGGTTGCTTGAGTGCCTAGGTAGAGCGCTGACGAAGAAAGTCGGACGATTCGGGTTCGAGTCCTGCTCTTGTTATTTTCATTCAAACAAATTATCTTGATTAAACATCTTAATCTTTCTTCCTTCCATATCTCTCCATTGCAAAATTATTTTCAAATATCAACTTTTCAACAGGAATTCGTTGTTCCAGACCCTGATACAGAAACCTTAGCTCAACCATTGTCGCCTGTCATCAATCCCATCCTTGAAGAGAAGGTAAAAATCGTATTTAGAATGTTTCAAATCACCGCTGTTTACATATTATTGTCTTTGGAGCTCCTTATTCTCTTAATTGAAATGAGTTACTTTGTTAAATTACATGACCAGATCTCATTTTACATGCGCTATGAGGACATTTTATGTTCTTTCTACTTCTCAACACTCTGTTTATTGTCTCAAATGAAAGATAATAATTTACATGCGCTATGAGGACATCTTATATTCCTTCTACTTTTCAACACTCTGTTTAAAGTCTTATATGAAAGATCACATTTTACATGCGCTATGGGCACATTTTATATTCCTTCTACTTCTCAACACTTTGTTGAAAGTCTTATATGAAGGATCACAATTTACATGCGCTATGAGGACATTTTATATTCCTTTTACTTCTCAACACTGTGTTTAAAGTAATTTATGAAAGATAATGATTTACATGCGCTATGAGGACATTTTACGTTCTTTCTACTTGTCAACACTCTGTTTATAGTCTCAAATGAAAGATAATAATTTACATGCGCTATGAGGACATTTTATATTCCTTCTACTTCTCAACACTCGTTTAAAGTCTTATATGAAAGGTCACAATTTACATGCGCTATGAGGACATTTTATATTCCTTCTACTTCTCAACACTCTGTTTAAAGTCTTATATGAAAGGTCACAATTTACATGCGCTATGAGGACATTTTATATTCCTTCTATTTCTCAACACTCTGTTTAAAGTCTTATATCAAAGATCACAATTTACATGCGCTCTGAGGACATTTTGTATTCCTTCTACTTCTCAACACTCTGTTTAAAGTCTTATGTGAAAGATCACAATTTACATGCGCTATGGGGACATTTTATGTTCCTTCTACTTCTCAACACTCTGTTTAAAGTCTTCTATGAAAGGTCACAATTTACATGCGCTATGAGGACATTTTATATTCCTTCTATTTCTTAACACTCTGTTTAAAGTCTTATATGAAAGATCACAATTTCCATGCACTCTGAGGACATTTTGTATTCCTTCTACTTCTCAACACTCTGTTTAAAGTCTGATATCAAAGATCACAATTTACATGCGCTCTGAGGACATTTTGTATTCCTTCTACTTCTCAACACTCTGTTTAAAGTCTTATGTGAAAGATCACAATTTACATGCGCTATGGGGACATTTTATGTTCCTTCTACTTCTCAACACTCTGTTTAAAGTCTTCTATGAAAGGTCACAATTTACATGCGCTATGAGGACATTTTATATTCCTTCTATTTCTTAACACTCTGTTTAAAGTCTTATATGAAAGATCACAATTTCCATGCACTCTGAGGACATTTTGTATTCCTTCTACTTCTCAACACTCTGTTTAAAGTCTTATGTGAAAGATCACAATTTACATGCGCTATGGGGACATTTTATGTTCCTTCTACTTCTCAACACTCTGTCTTGAGTCTTATATCAAAGATAATAATTTACATGCGCTATGAGGACATCTTATATTCCTTCTACTTTTCAACACTCTGTTTAAAGTCTTATGTGAAAGGTCACAATTTACATGCGCTATGAGGTTATTTTATATTCCTTCTATTTCTCAACATTCTGTTTAAAGTCTTATATGAAAGATCACAATTTACATGCGCCCTGAGGACATTTTGTATTCCTTCTACTTTTCAACACTCTGTTTAAAGTCTTATGTGAAAGATTACAATTTACATGGGCTATGGGGACATTTTATGTTCCTTCTACTTTTCAACACTCTGTCTTGAATCTTATGTGAAAGATCACAATTTACATGCGCTATGGGGACATTTTATGTTTCTTCTACTTCTCAACACTCTGTCTTGAATCTTATATGAAAGGTCACAATTTACATGCGTTATGAGGACATTTTATATTCCTTCTATTTCTCAACACTCCGTTTAAAGTCTTATATGAAAGATCGCAATTTACATGCGCTATGAGGACATTTTGTATTCCTTCTACTTCTCAACACTCTGTCTTGAGTTTTATGTGAAAGGTCACAATTTACATGCCCTATGAGGACATTTTATGTTCTTTCTACTTCTCAACACTCTGTTTATTGTCTCAAATGAAAGATAATAATTTACATGCGCTATGAGGACATCTTATGTTCCTTCTACTTTTCAACACTCTGTTGAAAGTCTTATATGAAGGATCACAATTTACATGCGCTATGAGGATATTTTATATTCCTTCTACTTCTCAACACTCTGTTTAAAGTCTTATATGAAAGGTCACAATTTGCATGCGCTATGAGGACATTTTGTATTCCTTCTACTTCTCAACACTCTGTCTTGAGTCTTATATGAAAGGTCACAATTTACATGCGCTATGAGGACATTTTATATTCCTTCCACTTCTCAACACTCTGTTTAAAGTCTTGTATGCAAGATCACAATTTACATGCGCTATGAGGACATTTTGTATTCCTTCTACTTCTCAACACTCTGTTGAAAGTCTTATATGAAAAATCACAATTTACATGCGCTGTGAGGAGCTCTCTGCAGAAATAAACTTACTTTCAAGGAGTCTTTTAAACCGCATTACATATGAACAGTGGAAATACTATAAAAAGATATTAATCATGAGAAGATATGGCTCAGGTTGCTTGAGTGCCTAGGTAGCGCAGCGAACAAGAGCGCTGACGAAGAAACTCGGACGTTTCGGGTTCGAGTCCTGCTCTTGTTATTTTCATTCAAACAAATTATCTTGATTAAACATCTTAATCTTTCTTCCTTCCATATCTCTCCATTGCAAAATTATTTTCAAATATCAATTTTTCAACAGGAATTCGTTGTTCCAGACCCTGATACAGAAACCTTAGCTCAACCATTGTCACCCGTCATTAATCCCATCCTTGAAGAGAAGGTAAAAATCTTATTTAGAATGTTTCAAATCACCGCTGTTTACATATTATTGTCTTTGGAGCTCCTTATTCTCTTAATTGAAATGAGTTACTTTGTTAAATTACATGACCAGATCTCACTTTACATGCGCTATGACGACATTTTATGTTTTTTCTACTTCTCAACAATCTCTTTAAAGTCTTATATGTAAGATCACAATTTACATGCGCTATGAGGACATTATATATTCCTTCTACTTCTGAACACTTTGTTTAAAGTCTTATATGAAAGGTCACAACTTACATGCACTATGAGGACATTTCATATTCCTTCTACTTCTCGATACTGTGTTTAAAGTAATTTATGAAAGATAATAATTTACATGCACCATGAGGACATTTTATGCTCCTTCTACTTGTCAACACTCGGTTTAAAGTATTATATGCAAGATATGACTTAAAATATACTATTAGGGCATTATAGATACTTCTTATACTTTCCAGCTTTCTCTTGAATGACTTATAAATATGATAACAGTGTACACACCTTGTAAGGACATTTTGCACTTTTCCTTCTTGTCAGCCTTGGTAAAATATCTTGTAGGATATGCTTTCACCAACGAGAACATTTATTTCTCTTTGTAATGTCCCTAGAGTGGATGGAGTTTGATTTTCTATTAAATGTTAAGGTATAGTTGAATATATGCTGGAAAGTTTTTAGAATAAAATCCCTTTCGTATGTTCCTTAACGCTTCATTATTGCTTTTAGGCAGTTTTGGGAGAGGAAACGTTATTTAAAGATGCTACCATATCAGACTGTGGTGAGTCTTTCAGTTTTTTGCCTGTCAAAACAACTGAATTTTTGCTGTTCGAAATTATAATCATAAATCATTAAACTTAAACAAAATATTAATCCCATGATATATTTCTTTCTGGAAGCTACTAAGCCGTAACTTGTATTTTCATGATATTGATTCGTAATTGAAGTGAACCTCAATAAATAAGATATCATTATGACCTGAATCTATCTTTTTGACTACTCTCATTGTATTTGTTTTATTCTGTTGTTTTAATGTTTTTAATCATATTTTGGCTTAATTGTCATCAACACATGTTATCTAATGTTATACGGATGTATTATACTCAGTGACGTCTTCATTAGCGTATTAATAATATTCAGCTGATGATGGACATGGAATGCTCAAAGCACGTTTTGTCTTTAAAACAAATATTAATACATGCAACGTTCAGTCATTTAGCAGAAAATATATTTCAGCCATGAAACTGTCTCTAAAAAGTTTTTTCTTCATTATCTAACTTAGCTGTTCAACCTCACTTCTTTGTTCAATCAAACATTTATTCCTGTATCATTCATAAAAAACACCTAATTTAAAGTATTTACATAACAGCCCAAAATATTACAAAATGTAAAATATTTTTAAGAACTGATAAACAACGCTAATTCTATCTTAATTGAAATATTTTTCAATCATTTGGACATTGTTCCAGAAAGTGACCAAGAGGATGGCCCTACCATTCCTTTGGTTTGTTGTGTTCCATCTCTGGTATGTTTTATTAGTTATCCTACTTTTCAGATACTGATTTTTGGGTCTATAGCAATAAGTTT
This sequence comes from Sanderia malayensis, assembly GCA_013076295.1. Classification (NCBI taxonomy): domain Eukaryota; kingdom Metazoa; phylum Cnidaria; class Scyphozoa; order Semaeostomeae; family Pelagiidae; genus Sanderia; species Sanderia malayensis. The sequence goes on from RQOL01000918.1 coordinate 25,533, forward strand.
TGTCTTGAAGAAGGTAAAGCATTTGGCAATTTTGAATTTCAATGACCAATCATAATATTATTACATAATGATCGTAAGACTTGGCAATAATTGTAAATGAGTTGAATTTATTTCATATACATTTTCCATGATGTATATTAAAAATTCACAAATGTGAAAGAGACAAACTTATTTGCCTTTGACAGCGATCATTCAATCATTATTATATGCCTAGAAGTCCCAAATAAAATAGAATCTATCAATGCAATTAGATTTTACTTTGTTTTTGTGTGGAAAACATCTTGGGGTTAATAACTTAACTTTTAAAAGGCAAGGAGCTAATTGCAATATTACATGAATTAGGTGGATATTTTTGAGTTTTACAAAACTTCATTACATTCAATATCAGCCAAAGCATTTTCATGGTTATTAGCGTCTGTTTACATTGGATTTTACATCTGCGTTGAGATCTCAGCCGGTGTAACCGAGATGGAAACCTAGCCCTCCTCTATTGTCAAAGCTTTGCAAATGTCAGTTTACCTTAACATAAGAAAATCTGTTTGCCCACGCTTGACTACAAGATGACAGCTTTTAATACATGCGTTAATCCACATTGTTCCCTAGACACTCGCCATGTAATGGAATATTTTCAGCCTTAGCTACAAAATTGCAGTTAAAACTTTGTTCTCGTGCGTTAATCTACCTGAAGACATCAGGCTCTTTGGCAAAAGTAACTTCCACCTTGGGCTGAAATTCTCCATATGAAATAATTTCATCTCGGTTAGCTGGGCTGAGAACTCAGGCTGGGCTGAAAACTTCCATCTAAACAGGCCCTTTGAAAGCTGCTTGTGATTAAAACACATCCTTAAAATAATTAGCTATGCCGTACCATTTATTAGATCACCTTTAAGAATTTCATGCCAATATTGAAGGATGGCAAGAAAAATCGGAAACAGCGAAACATAATAACTTCTAAAGATTTGTGTCTGATTCTCATCAGAGTAGTACGTCAGAAAGAGAACGAAAATGAAACCTCATTTCTGATTGGCCATTTCGATTCACCTCTGGGTATAACAATTTGTTAGGTTTTCGCTCTCTTTCTGACGTACTACTCTGATGAGTGTCAGACGCAAAGCTTAAGTAGTTATTATGTTTTCAATTTTTCTTGCCATCCTAAAGTTCTGTACCGATCAAAGACTGCAAATATTGAAGTTTTGTTTTTTTGAATAATTGAGAATCATTTCAGAATCTCTCCACATCATATCAAAAATCTGTCCCAATTGCAAGAGACAATGTTTTACTCTCTAAAATTATTAAAATATCTTTCATCGCTCTTTTCATCTTAAGCTGATTCCTGTTTTATACACTTTGCCTTTGCGTGTATTTAAAGCTGCATCTAGATATAGAATGTACTGTATTTGTCTTTTTCTTTCGTTCGTGCTCTATATAATGCTAATTTTTCTTTTAGGAGAACAATATAGTCTCTGATAACCATCCTAATGATCCATTTGATTACAATGACGAAATTGAAAGCGTAAGTTCATATTGAATAACAAATTATAATAAAAAGACTGAATGAAAATATTTTTCATTTAAACTTTTTCATCAATAGGCTTCTTTCACGCAACAGCCATTCCACATTAAACAAAATTTGGTAGACTTAGCCTCATTTTCATACCTTGCAATTTAAGCTCAACTTATAATGCAAGCTTTTGTTTCATGCTGCAACGGCCGCTGTATAAAAGAGGCCTAATTGTCAGGCTCTACGAAATTTTGAGTCATGTTGCCTCGTCTAATAATTTTCCTTTGAGAGTCTTGCAAATTGAATCTGATGCCTCTGCTAAAAATGACCGTTAAAGAACAGGAAGCTGAAAATACCACGGTAAAGGATAAAAATTCTTGAAGTAAAATCTCTTGTTAGTAAAGTAACAACATTTTTGTCCATAACTAGGTTGAGCTTATCAATGATTCTGGAATCAATGGTGACTTAAACGATGTAATTGAAACTGATGAAATGACGGATGATAATGAAGAAGAAACCTCTCCAATGGATTGGCGTTCAAATGTATGTTCCTTTTATGGAATATTTTTCTTATATCATTTCATACAACCATTTCTTGTTATTAGACCTTTGGTTTTGAAACGCTTGTTGATTTAGTCCTAAGATATATTATATAAGTTAATTCTTGTATGTTATTCTGCTACTGATACATCATCATTCATTTTACGGTTCTTTAGATATTCAGTTCTAATCATGATGAAATAATTTATCTGTAGATTGTTAGTGCAGAAAGTCATAGAGCTGAAACGAATAAAGTCAGGAACAGTCGAACTGCTGGTGCATTTCTTGTGATATCGTCAGTATCGGAAAATGTCAATGTAAGTTACTATACATTTTCTACAAAGTATTTATTCATATTAGCTAATCAAGAGAAAGTATTAGATTATAACTAGATTTCAGATCAGAAAGAGTGTTTTTGTTTCGTCTATTAATAAATCTTATCAAAAATTAGGTTTTATTTTGATTTTTAAGATGTTCTTGAACAATGCGAAACTTAATTGCAAAAGCTTAAATATATTGTAACGCTCAAAAAACCTTTTCCTTGGCAGTCCATTGAGTCTGAACCTCAAAAACAGAAAACATCACAAATCGGAGAGTAGAAGCCGGCTTCAAAAAATTTAAAACCACCATGAAACCACCTACAATGATGTAAAACCATCTACAAAATATAGCTTCACTTTTAAATTACTTCCATTTCGCAATTATCAAAGCTGCAAATTGTTGTAGTTGACAGTTGGTTGTTTCAGATGGTTCCATATTTAAGAAGTCACAAAAAACATCAAAAGCTTTGAACACATAGCTGAAACTTGCGGCAATGCGAATTTATAATGCGTCTGGAAAGCTGTTTGCTTGTTATAGGCATTCCAAATAAGATCTTTATCTCTGATAGCCTGGGGCTCAAATACTGATCAGTAGTTTGTTACGCAAAAATGATCACAAATTTCTTCTGAAACCAATGCTGGAGAAATAGTTGTTTTTGCCCGTTTAAACACATTTTCTTGATGATATATAGTACCTCAGATCTGTTAACTGAACTGTCTCATTTCAGCAGAGTACAGAATGGAAGCCTGTTGATAGCAGTGATGATGATATTTGTAATGATCCATCATATGAAGATAACGATGTTCAAAGCAGCACGGATTCTTCTGACTCCTTCGAATCTGATGTTTCAGACACTAGAGACATTTGCACGGCAACAACGAACAAGAGCACAAACAAAAGAAGGCCGTCTCCAACGAAGTTAAGGAAGACAAATTCTGGCAAAAATGTTTCCAGTTCAAAGAAAGCAAGCCCTACAGCAAAACAAACGGTTGAAACCTCTGTGAAACCTAAAGGTATTATCATGCGATTTCACAGTATCAATCAATGTTTACTTATGTCAATTACTGCTATCATTACCTAGCAATGAAGTGGCCTAGTGGTAGAGTACTTGCCATTGCGTCGGAAGGTCATGGATCCAATCCCTGCCAAATAATTTGAAAATGGTACTCAATGCCTGTCTTTTTAGCAAGGATAAGAGATCTGCTCAACTGGAACTTTGAGAATAAGCAGGATTTGGAAAATCAACCGAGATCATTTATGTAAAATAACATAGTTCAGGGTCGTGGGTTCGAGTCCTGCTGGGATCATGTTTTTCACACAAATGATCTCGGTTCATCTGAAAATATGGCAGTGATTGAAAGGAGTCGTTGCTTCGGTTGCCTCCGACTAAGGCCAGCTAACTTACTTACTCATATGAAGCAAAGTCTTCAAAACAACTGGTTTTGATTCGACGCTTATAGGAGCCGGTTAGATCCATGAACCTACCGATTTATCGATGGATATCGATTTTATAGATAAATAGTCCTTTTCCTTAAATAGAACCTTCACAAGCTACTTTATGAGATAAAAAGGTCTGGATGATATTGGAGGACTATACCTCTCTTAACTCGGGAAATGGATTATTGGATAGCCTTTCATCTAATGAATTATTATAGACTCTGAATTAAATAAGCCGAGAAGTAGAAGGAAAATTGATTCCTGCCTCTCTGATTTAGACTTGTATCCAAAAAACTGATCAACCTTTTTAAATCCCATTTCCATAGCTATGAAACTTCTGCGGCAGAACTCTAAGCATGACTACTGTGAGCTAGCTTCTGGCACCACGAGTCACTGGGTTACACTAGAGACTCGTAGTGCCATCGAATTACTTCGTGTAGCCGAATATCTTCTTTTTCCATCATAACAGTCTTTGATCGGAACAGAACTTCAAGATAGCAAGAAATATTTGAACCACAGCGAAACATAATAACCATTAAAGCTGATTGGACATTTTTGATACACCATTGGTATAACAATTTGTTAGGTTTTATTTTCTTTCTCTGTTTGACGCACTACTCTGATGAATGTCAGATGAAAGGCTTTAGTGGTTTGTTTCGCTTTGTTTTAGATTTTTCATACGATCCTTATTTTGTGATGTTTTGTTCTAATTATTTCGTTTTGATTTTATTCTAGTTACTGTACCTTTTTTCAAGAAGAACGAGCATGGTGGCCGAGTATACGACAAAGCTCACAATTGCTTCTTTTGTGACAAGGAGTGCCTTAAGATTTCAAGACATATGTTGACAGTACATAAAGATGAAGCTGACGTGATGAAAATCATTGCAATAGATGTGAAAACAAAAGAAGGTAATGAGAGAAGACAAAAAGAGCTCGAGAGACTGAGACTGAAGGGTGACTTTTATCATAATGCTAAGGTACTTAAGTGTGGCGGACAGTTGAAAGTCTTGCGTCGTCCAATGACTGCTGAATTGGCTGACTATCGCCAGTACATCCCATGCACACATTGCTTGGGATTTGTCAAACGACATGAATTGTGGAGGCACGTAGCACAATGTGATTTTAATGATCACAAAAAAAAGATGCAGATTCAGAAGAGCATGTTGCGAACAGACGACTGCAGCATGAAAGTGAAATGCTGCTTTATGGGAGCCAAGAATTCTGTACTCAGGCCATGCAAGATTCAGTTATGTCGTTGATGCGTCCCAATGAAATCAGCTTTGTTGCGAAGAGGGATGATCTAATTGTCCTTTTTGGCAGCTCTTGGTTCGAAAAAAGTGGTTCTTCGAGGGTCAATTATATTTCGGATAAGATGAGATCCTTAGCCAGGCTTTTGATAAAATTGCGTGAGATCACCGGAAAAGAAGAGGCCATTCTAGCAGATTTTATCAAGCCAGGAATGTTTGACAGTGTCGTTAATGCAACGAAAGATCTCTGCATCTTCACTCAGTCTTGAGAAAATGACCATTTATCTTATTTTGATAAGCCTGGCTTGGCTTTGAAAATTGGCCATTCCCTGACAAGGTGTGCAGAGCTTCTAAGGGGTCTTGCGCTAAGAAGAAACGATAAGGATATGAAGGAAAATGTTGAGTTCTTTATTCAACTGATAAGCTCAGAGTGGTCGGCAAAAGTGTCCTCTGCTGCCTTAAGAAAACTCGGGGACAATGCACTCAAAAAATCCCCTCATATGCCAAAAACTGAGGATCTTATCAAGCTCAGAGATCACTTGTTGAGAGAGATACCTCTCGCTACCAAAGCCCTCCTTTCAGAACCAATCTTAACTCATTGGCGAAGGCTGGCAGAGTTAACTGTTGCAAGGATCTTGCTTTTTAACAAGCGAAGAGGCAACAAAGGCTCAAAAATGGAGATATCCCAGTTTACAGAACGCCCAAAATGGCTGGATTTAAGCATGGAGGAAATGTCCAGATCCCTTCAGCCATTAGAGATGGAGCTCTGTAAAAGGTGAGGCCTTGTTTCTAATTTTGCGAAAGGAGGCCATTGGATGGTTTAAGCTGAATAGGGTGTTACTAACGGTTAAAACCAAGACTGAACAGTTGCTTTTTCGTATTTTTTTAAATGATGATTTTAATAAATCTTGACTAATTCAGCATTTAGATGCAACAAATCCAAACCACCATACAAATGAAATGAATAAATCCATATATCTATATTTCGTTAGGTTTCATTTTCGTTCTCTTTCTGATGTAGCTACTACTCAGATAAGTGTCAAACGCAAAGCTTCAGTAGTTATTATGTTTCGCAATGTTTCCGATTTTCTCGCCATCCAAAAATAATTATATGTATAACTAATTATTTCCACTTTATTCAATTTTGTAGGATGGACCTGGTTTATATCCATGGTAAGCGAGGGCGAAAAGTGCCGATACTAATGGACAAATCTGTCGTGGCTGCAATGGATGCCCTGATTAAGGAGAGAAACGCAGTCGGAGTTTCCGAGGAGAACAAGTATATTTTTGCAGCCCGAACCAGGGGCTCCAAAAGATACCTGAGAGGCCCTGGCTGCCTTGCAGCTGTCGTTATCCAGTGTAAGCTGATTTGCCCTGAGCTGATAAAGAGCACCAAACTGAGGAAGTATGTCGCTACAGTTTCCCAGATAATTGATCTGAACAATTCAGAGCTAGAATGGCTAGCAAATCATATGGGGCACGATATATCAGTGCACAGAGAGTATTACCGTTTGCATGATTCCACGCTGGAGCTTTCGAAGGTTAGCCGTCTCTTACTGGCTGTAGATGAGGGATCGCCTCTAAGTGGCAAGGAAAGAGGCTCAGTGACATAGACTTGAATGGTAAGCTCATTCTTGCCTAGTTCTTTTCTTAAATATATCATGAATTTCAGTTTTCTTTTCTACTTACCATACCTTAAGCAAACGAGTATTTTTGATTCAAAAAACATTTATTTTGAATTGACAAACGCCTCTCTCATTTATGAATCTAACATTTTTGACAGAGGTACCCTTTGTTAATGGTGAGTAAAGATTAGTTGCCGAGCTGTGTATGAAATTATATCGTGGATGTAAAGAGAAAGACAAGACCTTTCATTTGATTTCTGAAACTTTAATGAAATGCTCAGCGATATCGATACAAATCCTTCAGTGCAAACAAATGTTTGTCCCACTTCCAAAATTCAGCTGCATTTCAAAGGTTCAGGGTGAAATGCAAACCTTCAGAGGGTGAATTCAATTCAATTCAAATTTATTAATATGATAAAAAGTATGAAAGAATTACAAAAAACTGTACCTTATGCGTAGCATTTAAAGTTTATGTGAAGCATTTCGATATTCTGTTCCGTTGTTTAGGCTTTACATTTGGTCCTCGGCGCTTACAAATTGTTTTAAAGATAACCGGAACAGAATATTGCCGTATTTCACGTTTTGAATGTTGAATTTCATCCCAAACCGTCCCCATCCACAAATACAATTTTGAGCATCCTAAGAATCAACAAACCATTATGTCATGTAGAAATTCCGGTCGAGGAAGATGAAGAAGAGGAAAGTGCTGCAGTTGATGGTGATGAGGCGGAAAGAGATGCAGTCGATATTGACATGGAAGAAGAGGAGTCAGATAGTGCAACAAGACAAGGACCATCTCGAGCCTCTAGTAATGTGCATAAAAGCAACAAAAAATCGCAAGGTATGTGATTTATAATTATCTACTACCCTTTGTAGCGAGAAAAAATTGCTTTGTAATGAAGGAAATTAATAAATATGTCTAAGCTTCTTTCTTAAATAACAAAGAGCAAATATTTAGCGAACAGCAAAGATTAAAGCCGGAACAGTAGCCCTGATCCCAATCGGTGGTTTTTCATTTCTACCGACACGTTGTAGAAATGAAATAATTTAGAGACAAACGTGTAGAGTCACCTTGAAGATAGTTGGGATGAAATTGTGTCGCTATACAGTAGACACAAAAAGGGTTTCCATTAGGGCTTCTAGCCAAATTAAAATTCTACATCTCGGTCGCTTAAAATTAGACATACAGAGGTAGGATTCATTGGCATACAGAAGCAGGTGATAGTTTATTGCATGCGCCATATGATTGATATTGAAGATATAATCCCACCGGTCAGAATCGTATTCTCTTGAAAATTATGTTCTGTTTTGTATGCTAAGCATCTAGAATCCAGATTGTTATAATTGATTTAAAAACAAAGACCTAAGTGAAACATTACGTGAAGAGGAATAGAACAGCACAAGACAGAGGTATTATCCCTTCTTCGTTCTTGAATCACTTAACGTACATATCCAGCTTTTGAATGTTTAGCTTAAAAACAGAAAATTCTTTTCTACAGAATGTGATTCTGACCGATGGGATTTCGTGTTCACCATCATTTATATATATAGGAGAAATAATGCTACCCCCTTAATATTGGGCTAAGTGTCCACCAATTGCTCAGGAGAATATGAGTTCAAAAAGACGGTTGTGAAATGAGTGAATATTTTTCATGAGAAGAAGCAAGATTTGGAAAATCAATCAAGATAATTTGTGAGAAGGAAAATGACCCGAGTAGGACTCGAACCCACGACCTCTGACTCAGTTCGTAGAGCGTTCACACGCAGTGTCAGAGGTCATAGGTTCGAGTCCTACTCGGGTCATTTTCGTTCTCACAAATTATCTTGATTGATTTTCCAAATCTTGCTTCTTCTCATGAAAAATATTCACTCATTTCACAACCGTCTTTTTGAACTCATATTTTCCTGAGCAATTGGTGGACACTTAGCCCAATATTAAGGGGGGGAACATTACTTCTCCTTTATATATAAATGATGGTGAACACGAAATCAAGCGACCGAAAATTCGCATGGGTCGCCTGCAAGCCCAGGGCGAAAAACGAAAAATGATGGACAACCCACGTGGGTCGCGCGAAAAGAGCCAATCAAATTGCAGGAAAAGGCAAAACGGGTCACGTGAAGAGCGAATATTCTTTTCGAAAGTGGAGTTCAGGACGCGAATTTGGAAGTTTGGAATAATTAATGGAATAACTCAAAAATTCTTTGAAAATAAGCTTCCAAAAATAGATAACTTTTGCCTACTCCATAAACGGAGCCTTTCCATGGAAGTGTCAACCTTTTGCGACCCCATTGAAAAAAGCCTTATTGATCACCGATTTGCCGTTTCGGCCCATTGTTTTGGGGCCTTCGACCTATTGTTTTGGGTCGAATCTATTGTTTTAGGCAGAGTTTCGCCACTGTCACGTGACATCATAGAATATATATATTAGACTAGGGGTCATCACTCGCTTCGCTCGTTCGCCCCAGCCCATCATGTAAAAAAGGCTTAATCTGGTTGGCGCATTTCGTGCGCTGCATTCGCTTACGCTCATGCCCCTTTCAACCCCACTTACAATGGGTTAGCTCGCTGCGCTCGCCTGTGGTTGGCGCACTTCGTGCACTGCATTCGCTTTGCTCATGCCCCTTTCAACCCCACTTACAATGGGTTAGCTCGCTGCGCTCGCCTATGGTTGGCGCACTTCGTGCGCTGCATTCGCTTACGCTCATGCCCTTTTCAACCCCACTTACAATGAGTTAGCTCGCTGCGCTCGCCTGTGGTCGGCGCACTTCGTGCGCTGCATTCGCTTACGCTCATGCCCCTTTCAACCCCGTGTACAATGGGTTAGCTCGCTGCGCTCGCCTGTCTATCTGTTATCAAGAAACATTGACTGATAGGGCGCACTTCGTGCGCTGCATTCGCTTCGCTCATGCCCCTTTCAATCCCACGTACAATGGGTTAGCTCGCTGCGCTCGCCTGTCTATCTGTTATCAAGAAACATTGACTGATTTGTTTTAAAAACTTTGACTTTGTTTACATTAGGCCTAAGCGTCACAGTATGCCGAAGCAACAATGGCGGTCGTACAAAAACTAAAACTATCTCACTCAAAAAACAAAACAAAACTATCACCTGTGTTCTCAATTGTCTTCTGTAATTTTCCAGAGGTCTCTCAAACAATTAGCAAGGCTTTACAAAGTTAATTCAGGTCGTAAAACACTTTGAAAGGTCCCCAGTTATCCTCTGTGTTGAAAACAAAAACACGCGTCTTCTCCAAAAGTACCTGCTGTTCAACCCGAGGGCTAATTTGCATGATAACGAAAAACGCGTGACTTTTCACGTGAAGTGACATAAGAGCCAATCAAATTGCAGCAAAAGGCGAAACGCGTCACGTGAAGAGCGAACGCTTTCTTCGAAATTGGAGTTCGCGACGCGAATCTGGAAGTTTCGCCAGCGTAAACCGTCGTTTTTTCGTGATAGCACAATTAGTGAAGTAATTAATGGAATAACTCAAAAATTCTTTTAAAATAGGCTTCCAAAAATACATAACTTTTGCCTACTCCAGAAACGGAGCCTTTCCATGCAAATGCCAACCTTGTGCGCCCCCATTCAAAAAAGCCTTATTGATCACCGATTCGCCGTTTCGTCCCATTGTTTTTGGGCGTTCGACCTATTGTTTCGGCTCGAATCTATTGTTTTTGGCAGGGAAAGTGCGTCATCACGTGACTCCGTAGAATATATATATTAGATTTGCAAACTTCAATGTGCTTTGCAAGTGCTACGAATTTCTAGGCCCAGATATCTCTTGGAGGGTGAATATTTGTAACCCTGTTCTCAAACACAGGGTTTCGATGTATCAAGATGAAGTTGTAAAAAAACTCAAGATTATCTTATATGTGACCTCAATGGCAGTCAATGCCTGGTCCAATCAAATCTTTGAATCAAGAAGAGCACAAGTTAGTGAACGAAGAATTTTGAAAAGATACTGTTTTGTAGTCTTGCATATGAATTTTTATGATACAGAAAAAAGTCTGCTGAAAATACCCAACAAAAGTATTCAGTTCCGCTAAGTTGTGACTATACCTGTACTGAGCCAACTCTTTTTCGTTGAACAAGTGGAACGTTTTTGCTGTAATTTATTAGTCTGATAATTTGGCCAGGACTTCAAGCTGTCTTCTAGCTGTCTTCAAGCTGTCTGCAAGCTGTCGTTGTTTTATAGATATGAAGGTTTTTGGTGTCACCGCGTCGCGCATTGGCAAGAGATATAGAGAAATGGACTTTTAGTAACTGATATTCATATATTAAAAGCGTCAATAACAAAGTAATATAATTGAACTTTAAAGTGCTTATGCAACGAATTTTTACATAGTGTTTTTATTTCAAATATCTATAGATTTCAATGCACTGATTAACGTGGGGCAAATAAAATTTGCAAATTATGTATACTTTTTTCGCTATTTACCTTCAAAGAAGGCAATTTTGACCTTTTTCGTGCGAAAACTGAACATCACTGTGATGTCATCAAACGTCACGTCTGCAACGTCAAGCAGGCTTCCTTCTATTGAAATTCGACATGGCGAGCTGTAAGCGAGCACACACATGACAAGTATCTCGTCTCGGGAGCAAATAAATCATAAAACTATTTACATGTCATAGAGATACATAACGGAGACAATTGTACGATTACTCAGTGTTGTGAAAAAGTATTGTTTCATAATGTTGCTGATAGTATTTCAAAACCAAATGACAAAATGACACCAATTTTTTTCAGAACGACGGCTAAAAGATTCACCCTTATGTTGGTTCAGCCGGAGCTCAAATATCCCCACCCTGAGTGGAGCTATTAAAAAAAAACCAGACGACGTTCGAAAAATCCCATTGACTTCCATTGCGCAAAATAATCTGGGTCATCACTGTGACGTCACAGCATTGCGATATTTTTCTCAAAAGGTGACCTGATTCAAGGAGAACTTAAAGTAACTTATACTTGTCAGATGCACGTCAAAATGGCATCAAACTGATCAGTACATCTTTGGCTTTCATTTAAAATAAAAAAATCGATATGACAAATTTCGTTGCATAAGCACTTTAACAAGTAGGGTATTAATGTCATTATCAGTCTTCCAAAATGCGTATGCCCTGACTATTCAGTTTTCTTTCAGAGCCTGCAGGTAGACGTTGCAAGGTTTCTCGTAAAACAGTTATCATTGAAAACTTGAGCTTTTGCTTAAATTCTACCAAACATGCACGCAGATAGTGCAGATAGACTTTGCGGGAACTCACTCATTGCTTGCCATTTGATGATGTCCACTCCCTTTTTCCTTCGGTCTTTATGAGGACCCAATCAGACTCCGTGAACGATAATTTGCAACTTTGGCAAAGTTTCACTCAGGCAGGACTGTTCTTCTGGTCGGCCTTGTGCACCAAAGAAAAGCTGTTATGGATGTGCCTGTCAGGGTTCAGCGGGTCTACTTCAGATGGTGCTCTTTCTGAAACTTTCTTACCAACAACAGACCATTGCGCCACCTGACTTTGTTTTTTGATAGGCTGGGAGCTTGTTTATTTTGCGAGCCGTATCGGTGTCACCTTTTGAGATGGTGGCAAGGTAGCTGATGTGCGTTAAAGGAACAATGCTGGCTCTTTCTTTTCTCCTCTCCTTTTCCCTCTTGGTGCTGAATTTAGACCAGTAGATGATGGCTTCTTGTAGCACTCACTTTCTGCAGGAACTGCCTCAAAAAACGTTGTTGCATGCTGGTGTCTTCCTTTTGGACTCCATTGATTCCATCTAGCTTGATCAACGAACAAGCTTTCATATCCTGGGGAAAGACGGTATCGACCAACACCCCTCGGAGCTCGTACAGCTTCACCATAAAGCTCATCTACCCATTGGCTTAGAAGCTTGTTGATGTCAATTACATTTCTGGAGCATTGGCCTTCATCTGATACGAATTTTTTTTAAGCCTGTGACCGCTTTCAAGGCCATTTGTATAAAATCGGCCAGTGATGTTCAGATGTGAACGAGCTGAGAGAATCAGGTTTGGTTTAAAAAGAGCTGATCGTTTTGCAGAGAACCATGAATGAAATTTAGGTAGAAGATGGTCCCAGTTTTCTTTCAGGCTCGCCAATTTAGCATCAAAGTCATCTTTGTTTGCAGCATCAGCAAGTCCAAATTCCCCCACAAACCCACCCTGTCTGCCGTATATATCTTGTATTATTCGTTGCACAGTGTTTTTGTTTGCTCTCATTTCCTTTAAATGCCTTTGTCTGCTCTTTGCATATGCTGTGTACAATACAGACTCTGAGCACTTTTGCAAATGTCTTTCAAACCATTAGGCACCTCGTTGTCTAGATCGTGTCCAATTTGCTGGACCATCAGTAGTTCCGGCTTTTGGAATATTATTGCCACAGCAAAACCCCTACAAAAATTATGGAGCTTTCAGTGATGAAAAACATCAGTACACTTACCATTACCCTGTTTTTGAGAGAATATAATGAAAGTTTATGTCCTGAAATATGAGAGAGAATACCTGTACACTTGTTGACCTTTTTTCGAGTGCCACATGTATGGTCCAGGAAATGTGGGATGTTCTCCTTTTTCGTTGAGTAAGGCTTGGTACTGATACGAGCTGTCAGTTAACCAAAGTCCATCGCACAATTGAAAAGTCATATCCACGACTAGAGGGGTGTTTCCACGAACACAGAATCTGTATATATCATCCAGCATCTGCGTCATTGAATTGAAGGACATGTATTGCTCTGGTATCTGAACAACATTTTTGACCTTTTGATTTTTCGTCCGCATTTGGCAAATTATGTTCTCATATTCAGGAATACCATGGCTACTTTCGATAACAGGTGCATAAGTGCGCATGATTGAATTTGCCTTCATGTTGTAGACAAACTCTGGGTTCTGTGGCTCTTCTTCTGGTCCCTAAAAGTCAAATATACAGGATCAACAATAGCTAAAGTCCTTGCTTTACAAAGCATGACGTCCATTGAAGATTTTCCCACCTTTGGTTCTTTGACGAGATCGCGGTAGACTTTTGCACACGGTATGCTCTCACTTACGAACTTCTTTGCTCTTTCCTTTACCTCAGGTTGTTGCCTTACATATGCTGGTGTATGTGGAAGTTTTGCATTCCCATGCTATGCAACAACGAATTTGTGCTCGTTTCCATCCATCCAGTGATACGTCTGATCTTCTTGCAAGGTAGCAAGCATTTGAACAAGCATTGGGTTAAATCTGTCTGTAAATGCGTGCTTCAAGGGATGGCTGAGCAGAACATTTAGTATGGCATTTGCAGTATCTGTGGTATTACTATAATCAACACAGTCTGCTTCAGTACCTGACCTGATATCGAGAGCACCTTCGACCATGTTAATCTCATTATTGCACAGTCTTTCTTTGCAAGAATATTCTTCGTTGTTGTTAGCACCACTCTGCTTCTCTGTACTGCCACAATAAAGCCCATCCTTTTCCTCAGCAGAGGTAGATAGTATCAACGGCTCTTGACGCATAGCTTCATCGCCATCTCCCTGTATAACAATTTCATTATTAGAACAAAAAACTTGTCACAGCCATGTAACCAAGTGCCTAACAATAAATTTTTCAAAGGGTTCCACATATTTAGGCTGTAAGAAGCAGTTTAAGACTGAGTTAGAAGCTGGAGTATGACCACATCAAAACGATGACGTCACAGTGTTATCAAAAATATCTGATAAACTGAAAACAAAAAATATGTAAAAATATGTTCCCATGGTCTGCAGTGGCTATTAGTACTACTCAATGGCAGCATTTAAACAACCATAAAGGAGGCAATGAAAAAATATGGGGGCATTTTTTATATAACAGTGTGTCCCAATGCTGTCAGCAATGCAGGTGTCAGCGAAATGCTGCAGAAATGTAGCACAGTTGTGAGGCATACCGTAAATCCTCAAATAAGCCCCCATGGTGTCTTATTCGAGGGAAGCATAAGTACAAAATAATATCTTATTTCGAGAAAGCCCCCACAGGACAATAGCTATACAGTATCACTTCCTTTGACTAGAGACAAAAAGGCAAAATGAAACACGATTTTCGTGACGGTAAACACATTATATTTTTTGTTAGATCTTCACACAGCACTTTGTGAACAAAGTTTAGCTGATAAAGAAAATTATGTCGTTTTTTTTCTGTTAACCTTTGAGGAAAAATCACAATTTTGAAATAAGCCCCCCTTGAATAAGCCCCGACCCAAAACTTCATTTTTGCAAATAAGCCCCTGGGCTTGTTCGAGGATTTACGGTACATGCTCAAATTCCGATTACAGATCGATGAAAGTGGGTCTCTCATGTACATGGATTTTCATGACATTTTGTAATATGCTAATGACAAGTTAAGAAAAAAGTATACTTGCCGAATAATCCAAGAACACGTTTGCTACATCATTAGGTAGATTCTGCAATCCTTCCAAATTGGTTGTTTCATCGTAGTTAGGTATATCAAAACCAAACACGATCATGGTGGGTATTTCTGCGTGTTCGTTCTTCATCGCGTCTTGTAACACATGCATCACAAATCGTGTTGCAAATGTATGCATTGGATATGTACTCTAGGTTTTCACACATACAAAATGGAATGTTGTCCATGAATTTCAACAAGGGTCCATGTGGTACCATAGTTAGCTAGAAACAAATCGCATCGCAAAAAAATGAGTAGGGAAGTGCTTTATACAACTTTGCATATTATCTATTGTTTGGTCATTGATCACGAAAGAAAAGACAAGCAATTTACAGTAAATCCCCGAATAAGCCACCATCTCAGTATATGCACCCATTTAGTGAAGGTATTGCAAATAGCAGCAAGTTTAAATCAATAACTCCATGGATTGGCTCCATCGTTTAGCTTTTATTTTTCTTAATATTGAACAATAATCAGACAAAATTGCGTTCTTGCAAATAAGCCCCCGGGGGCTTATTCGAGGATTTACGGTACTCATTTGACAAACCTCTAGTTATTTTCATGTTTCAATATAATATAGAAGTTAAATCTTAATAAAGGAACGAATGTTGACATACCTTATCCTTATTTGCACGAATAACAGAATCCATGTTCAGTGGGCAGATAATTCAATCAGAAAGATGATGTGTTGCACTTTATTCTCTAATCACAAAATCGTAACTGAGAATATTAACTAAACTTGATTAGATAAGTACAAGAATAATCTGGATAATATATGTTAACAACAGAAGATACAGCGGGGAACACACTACGCCACTGACAGGTACACAGTAAACAACATTTAACACAAGACCTGAAATCAACATAAATAAATCACTAAGTAAAATAGTAAAATTACAATAAATACAGGAATAAAACACGCAACAATTACTATAAAGGATCACATGAAGAACACGCACGTGACATCACATCCTGCACCACCCTTCTTTAAGTGACAAAAATACGAATTGCTTAACATATTACGAACATATTACGTATTACGAACCTTTAACATATTTTGCAGGCGCTTATTAAAGGTGGAGTTTAAAAGGTGGGGTGCTTATTTGAAAGCCTTCAAACTTTGAAACTAATTAATTAAGCAAACAACGTTTTGTATAGTGTGTTGCTATATATATATATAAAGTAAAAGATGTCAGTTCATACTTCTATCCAGCAGTCCTTTCGATTAATAGATAGGGGGTGCGTTAATATCAAACCTTTCATATTGTTATTGCTAGTAGGAATCAGCGGTGCAAAGAAGCTTGATTTACAAAGTTGATCACTAAGTTCATTTTTGAATACTAGTTCATTTTTGAAATGAACTAGTATTTAAGAAGATAGATACACAAACAAGAGATTATTGACACACTTCACGTCATGGAGTCAAACTGTCCTAGAGTGTTTTACGTTACATCAGCAAACAACTGGGGATTGCCTCAGACATTGATGGCGAAGTGATCAATGTCCCCATTCACATTCAAGAACAAAAACAAAATTACTGCAACAAAAAACAATCAAACAAAGAAATGGAATAAATTAAAATCAAAATAAACGACAAAGACTTGGGAAGTTTAGTTTTCAATGGCAATCCCCATTTGCGTGGTTGGTGGAAAACAACAAAAGCTGGTAACAACGATGGAAGTAAACTGTTGTTATCATGGCGGCCTAAATGTTTGACAAGAAATTTAAAAGTTCATGTTATAACTTCCAGAAAAGTTACTGAAATGGTAAGAATTTCAACCTCTAGCTTAGTTGTTAATCGCAATGGATTGTTGTTGGCTTTATAACGACTATTTCAACTTGTTCTTGGTGTGTTCTTGGAGTGTTCAGCCTGTTCTTGGATTGTTCTGGCATGTTCCGGGGTGTTTCGATTTTTAGTATCGTCGGCACAACAATATAGGTTTTTGCCTCTAAAAACTTTTTGAAAAGACATACTTGGAAATTCTTTCCAAAGGCATAGTTCGAATTCTTTCCAAAACAGAGACATACTATGCTTTGGAAGACCTACTTGATTCCAAATTTGAATTCACCATACTGAGAAGCATGCTGTACATTATTTGGGAAACTCTACTGTCATTAATAACAATTTTAGAAAGCTCAACTTAAGCACCTTTTGTTCAATAAGCAACTGGGCTCAGAACCAGCCCTCAAAGTTGCTTAACGTTTTGCTAAAAATAACATGCTAGCTACCACCCCCTTATCCCAAAAACCCTTTTACTTGCACGTTCCCGGCAAGAGGGGGAAGCTAGTAATGCAATTTAGAATATCATTGCCTTCATGAAATGCTTTTCTCGCAGAAAAATACCCTCAATCCAGAGCTTGTTACTTATTGAACTGTTGCTTAATGAAAAAACAATGTGTATACACTGTTAAATTGAAAACCTAAAAGTTTTAAATATAAACTATTATTTTGATCCTCATCCTCCAGAACATCAACTTAGGCCTAAGCTGGTTACCACGGACCATCTTCCTCAATCAACTACAGGTTGTTTTGTAGTGGATTCCCTGCTGACGTCAGTTTCACCTCGTTCACTTCCTGGGTCATTCCCAGATGATGCAATCATGGATATATACACAACGTTTCTAAAATAAATATTTTGAAATTCCTAGTTTTACATTATTACTCAGTGCTTACGCACATAAAATTATCTTCCTATTCTCTTTTGCTAATATATATTCGTCACTTGATTAAGTTAGTTAGTTATTGTTAGTTCCAGTGGTTCATCCAAGAAAATCTATAAAATCACAAGTTGTTTGTTTTCATCTCTGAAACCTCCAGAGTCTCGAATAAAATCAACACAAACCAAAACATTTGGTTAAACTGTTAATGTTAGTAAATATTCAAGTCTTGTATTTACTAAAGTTTTACATAGGTAGAGAATAGGTATAGCATACAATGGTACACATAGGTAGGCCCCAAGGATATCATCTCTTGGGGGGGCTTTACCCCAGCAGGGGGCATTCGGTCATGCACCATAGACTTATGGGGGATCACTGACTCCCCCAAATGTCTATGTACAAAGTACCTGGTAAACACTCCTAGCTCCAATAAGTATGGAAACGCCTGATGAAAAATGGCGTCTAGAAGTGGCCCTAGGCCTGAGAAAGAAAATTTACATAATAATATAAAATTACCAACGGGTTTCAATGGCGAATATATTTAGCATAAATAAACTCAAAATTTCATACCCTTTTCAAATGAAAACATAATTTAAACTATATCATATTGTTTTGCAATAATATTAAAAGAAAACTGTGAAGAGGTCCCTTAGAAAATGTTTACGAAAATTTATCGAAGTGGAGAAATTAAAACGTCAATAATTGTAATTTCTTTCACTAAGATGCTCCATGAAAAAAGACATGGAGTCCTATTATGTAACAAGCTACCGCTGGACAGATGGGAGCAATGAGGAAAAATTTTAATGCAAAGGCATGGTAATGCCGTCAAGCCAACAGCATCTGTTTATTATAGAACAGATCCAGAAGTTCTTCAGAAGAGTCGTCGGGAAATCAGCAGCCAAAAAAGCCTTGCTGAAGTATATGAGGGTATTAATGATGAAAAGACTCTCTGTGAGTACAGAAATGCGTAACCCAAATCAGCTGTACAATCTGAAGCAGTCAATGCAGAAGTCAGAGAAGCTGTGTGCAACAGAAGAAACCAGTTATACGGGAATCGAGTGAATTGTTGGGATAATGAAAAAAGAAAAGAAACAAGTAGGTTCTCAATTTGTTCATTCGCTTACCATTTCGCCAAAACACTATCTTGCCTTCGCATATACAGAACAGTCACTGGGGAATATAGAGAGGTTCTGTGTCAGAGGAGACTCTGTCTTCAGAGTTGACACAACATTTGAAATCATAGATGGACTCTTTGTCACTGACACAAGCTACACAAATGAATCTATCATCATGGCACATAATATGGACCACCCAGAGTTTCCTGGCCCTATGATGCTCCATTTTAGAAAGGATTAGGCAATGTATTGAAGATTTGCTGGAGAACTTGTAATCAAAAATACCTCTTTACTTAACATTTACAATGTTGGGACGGATATGGATAATGCTTTGAGAAATGCACTTGCAGGTAATACCGCTTGGGCCCCGGCTATGAGCATTTTTCTGTAAATCCTCTGAAGTAGTTTAGATGGTCACCGGATAGAAAAGCCAACCATGTTAATGCATTTTTTGCATTTTGTCCGAAAGACACCAGTAAATTTAAGAAACCAGCAGGAGCTGGCTTGAAAGGTAACTCAAGTAAGAAGCGACAGAGAGATACAGCTGAACCAGAGCTATTTGAAGACCCAATCAGCAAACAGCCACCAAGAGTGATAACACCATTAAGACTTACCAGGGAAGGCAAGAAGGGTGAATGGAAGGCTGGAAGAAAGCCAAAAGCTCTTCCGGAAACATCAATTGCTACAAATCCTAATAACCCAGATCCTTTGGATCCTTTCCACTCAGAAAGAAATAAGTACAGGCTAGTACACAGAAATAATCATAAGAATTGCCCAGGAAAAGTGGTGAGGTGTGAAAGCTGCAGCATAAAATTCACAGATGCAGACATGGTTCTGGTGCGGACACCTGGAAAACGAGAGTTAACAAATCCAAAAACAGGAAAACATGAATGCAGAATGGGAAATGTGTATCTCCATTTCCTGAAGAGATGTTTGGAAGAGCATGATGCAAAGTTTCCATTATCAGCAGTAAGAGTATTGCAGTCAACGATTGAAAAATTGCCAGCAAGATCCATGGAGAAATTTGAAAAGCATGGAATCATTTTACCATAAACTACCTTGGTGTTAGTAAAAGATTTTTCAAAACAATAAAAAAATGATAGTTTTGTTAACATGCTATTTAGTTATTATTGGGCATTTATCTCCTTTGTGTTTATTTTTAAGAATTCGTGTTCTTTCTTACTTGCTGTGAATTTTCATCATTGAACAAATGTACTTTCTGTTTTATTAATTGGTTCTCAATTTTAATGGCAACAAAAACTGAATTAAGGAGGGGGTTCTAGCTATTTCAGGTTGCCAATTGGGCACGTATTTGGTCGCATTTCAACTTTTACCTTGCTACAATTTACCTATTGACTTTATCTTTAAAAATATGGTTTTGTGGTTTTAAATATTTATCTGTGGTTTTGCATACACCTAAACCCCCCTCTTTAAGTGACCCTTTTCGTGAAAACCAGTTAATTTTAATCGAGGGCTGATTACTGGGTTGTTGTTGGTTGATTATTCGCTGATTACAGCTAAATATTAGCTGGTTACTGCTGATTACAGGTGATTACCGGCAGGTTATCGCTTATTACGGGTGATTCCTGTTTTTAGTACTAATGTATCTACATCTCTATTATGTCAGTTTTTTCGCAACCAAATTTCGTTCATATAATTGATTAAATACACATTCTTTTTGCAACGAAAAACGAGCACAAGAGTATAGGTTTTTGCTTATGAAATTTTTTTGGGAAGACAAATTTTCTAATTTTTTTGAATCTGTTTTAATATTTGAATGCACCATACTGAGAAGCATGCTGTACATTACTTTGGAAACTCTACTGTCATTAATAACAATTTTAGAAAACTCAACTTAATCACCTTGCTAAAGAAATTCTGCCGCATTTGGCTAGCTATTTTTCTTTTTCTATGCTTCCCTAGTAGACTAATTATAGCACACCAGATATCAAAAGATGCACAACAACCTTATCTACACCTCAGTCAAGATAGTTTGTTTTCGCAACCAAATTTCGTTCATATAATTGATTAAATACACATTCTTTTTATGACAAAAAACGAGCACAAGAATATAGGTTTCTGCTTCTAAAATTTTTTTGGGAAGACAAATTTGGAATCTGATTACATATTTGAGTCCACCATATTTAAGGCAATGCTTGAAGCCGAAAGTCATAAAAACTGCTTCATTAAAAACGTCTTATTTTATCTGGAAGGCTTGAAGGAGACTTTGACTGCCTATTGTCTTCTTGTGCTTTCTACCCATTCGCAGATTCTAGTTCTGAAACCCCTCTTATCAAATTATCACATTTACAAGGACATCAACTTATTGTGTACAATAACTTGTTGTGTCACGCTGAGTCCAGAAAGAAAGAATATTGGGAAAGCATTCAATCTAACTATGATTGGCGAAAGTATATTCTAATTACTGGAAAACAAGGAGCAGGAAAGACCTTCCTTTTCTAATCATGCATTTACTACTGCAGAAAAATGTCGTTGTCTGTAGTTGTTGCTATACCAGATGGCTCCTTGGCTTGCATTTACAAAGGCCTCTATGTGGATACCATAATAACAAATACAAGTGCTTCTCACTATCCCGTCAATCCAACTATGAAAAAGAGAATTAATTTTCAGCTGGCCGATTATGATATTCTTTTCATTGATGAAATCTCGCCAATTTCACAACCCATATTTCATCATATTGCCCACACTTTAAATACCCTTCCCATTAGACCTCTTGTTCTTGTGTGTGGTGATTTTGCCCAACAACATCTTATAGCTACAACCAATGGAAAAACATGCCAAGTTCCATCTGTCAAAGAAGACCCTCTTCTTTCTCAATTATGTTCTCAATTCAGGATCTCTTCTCAATTACTGACAACTTACTCATGGCTATTTCAAACAACATTGGATACCTCCGCCCAGCTCACGAAGCACTAGAAGCCTTTCAGGCTGGTATTGTTGTTTCTCACAGAGATATTACAAGCAATGTTATACTTCATGTGCCCCACAAGTACAGTACATATCTATTTCTCACAGATTCAAATTAGTAAATGAGTAAATGAAACTCAATTGCAAAAAGAGAAACGACTTGAAAATCACACATAATAAGTGGCCGAAAAACGAGCAAATGAGACTGAATTGCAAAAAGAGAAACGACTTGAAAAGCATTTATAATATGTGGCCGAAAAGCGAGTAAATGAAACTCAATTGCAAAAAGAGAAACAACTTGAAAAGCACACATAATAAGTGGCTGAGGAACAAGCAAATGAAACTCGATTGCAAAAAGAGAAACGACTTGAAAAGCACACAGAATATGTGGCTGAAAAACGAGTAAATGAAACTCAATTGCAAAAACAGCAGCTTCAAAAACAAAGGGAACATGATGCCCAAAAGCATACACACCGAAAAAAAATAAAAATAAAAAATTAAAGATAGTTGTGATAAAAGAGACTATTTGATTCAATTTAATAGTGATGATGGTGATATATGTGACAAAAAATGGGCAAAACATAGTCTAAAGAAGTTCCATGATTCTATGAAATTCTTCATTGTCCAATGTACAATTTGTTTTGAAGCATGGCCACAAAAAAGTGAGCAAAAGTCAAAGAATTTTGTTTGTACACAATGTGTTGGAGAAAAAGGTTTCCAAAAAAGTTTTCGACAGAGAATGGAATGATCCCATGCAGAGTTCCACCTGAATTAAAAAATTTGACACAAGTTGAAGAAATGCTTGTTGCTCATGCTCTCCCAATTTTGCATGTGTTCGTTAGACCTGGTGGTCAACGTGGTTGGAGTGGGCACTGCATTAATTTACCACAACGTGTTGAAAAACTTGCCTCAAAATTACCACGATATGCTAAAGATGTAGCTGTTATTGTTGTGCAAATGAAAGGCAAAAATAATTCAAAAAGAGATCTCCATTTAAGACGAAATGTTGTTTATGATGCTTTATTTTGGCTTGTCGCACACAATCCACTTTATCAACACTTGTTAGTTGATCAAGATGCCTTGCTATGCTTGCCTGAAAATGGAATACCACAAGATCTCATGACTTTCAATGCTGAAGAAC
The DNA here is from genome assembly GCA_013076295.1 of Sanderia malayensis. Taxonomy (NCBI): domain Eukaryota; kingdom Metazoa; phylum Cnidaria; class Scyphozoa; order Semaeostomeae; family Pelagiidae; genus Sanderia; species Sanderia malayensis. The sequence continues at coordinate 48,461 of RQOL01000918.1, forward strand.
AAATTATCAATACAGACATATTTACTCAAACTTCTTCACGAATAGATAATGATACTGATGATCACTCAGAAAATGACAATGAAGCTGATGTCCAGGTTTACAATGAAGCAACTCAAATGACAAGTTTCCTGCCAATTCCTGAGCAACAACAACAACAACTCCAGTCTATCAGAAATGAAATTTCAGGTGATCATCCCATGCAGTCGCCTATTGATGAAAGAACTAAACGTCTCAATGAGTACAACACTCAGTTTTTAGCGACAATGGCTTTTCCAGCTCTCTTCCCAGATGCATCAGCTGATCCAACCAACAAGGCAACTTTGCAAGATATGTCTTTTCAAGATAAAATCAAACACTTGCTCAAGTTTTGTGAATTTGTGAATGGAAAATGGATTTTTTGTTTTGCCAGTCACCCACGATTTGCTTATTGGTCGCTTAATATGATTCAAAGAAAAAGAACTCTTGAACAAAGTGGAATTTTTTTAAAACAAAATCCAAGCGAAGCCCATCAAACAATGAATAAATTGCAAGAAATGACACACAATAACAATTCAAATCAATTCATGGCTAAGCTTTCCAGGTATGTTGCAAATGTTCCAGGGTCCTACGCATACTGGCAAAAAGTCAAGGAGGATTTAAAAGCAATTATAACAAGCAAAGGTTCATCACCGTTCTTTACATTTTCTGCTGTAGGTATGCATTGGCCTGACTGATATTCTCTGTGGAAGTTCAGGAAATGAAACCACTAGTGAACAAAGAAGACACAATGTTATTCAAAATCCCCTTCTTGTGGACTGGTTCTTTACACAAAGATTGGAGAATTTTGTGAAATTTTGGTTATATGAAATTTTGGATGCAGAATGGCATTGGCACAGATTTGAATATCAGCACAGAGGAAGTATTCATTGTCATGGCACCGCAAATTTGAAAAATGACCCAGGACTTTCTAAACTAACCATTACCGTAAATCCTTGAATAAGCCCCCGGGGCTTATTTGCAAAAATGAATTTTTAGGTGGGGGCTTATTCGAGGGGAGGGCTTATTCGAGGGGGGGCTTATTTCAAAGTTTTGCTTTTTCCTCAAAGGTTGACAGAAAAAAGACGACATAGTTTTCTCAATCAGCTAAACTTTTTTCACAAAGTGCTGTGTGAAGATCTAACAAAAATTATAATTTGTTTGTCATCACGAAAATCGTGTTTCTTTTTGCTTTTTTGTCTCGATTCAAAGGAAGTGATACTGTATAGCTATTGTCCTGTGGGGCTTTCTCGAATTAAGATATTATTCTGCACTTGTGCTTCCCTCGAATGAGACCCCATCGGGGCTTATTCGAGGGGGGGGGGCTTATTTGCAAAAATGATTTTTTAGGTGGGGGCTTAATCGAGGGCGGCGCTTATTCAAATCTGGGGGCTTATTCAAGGATTTACGGTATTGCATCAACAGGCTTTCTTGCTGAGCAAAATACAGAAATCCGTTGTGATTTCTGTATTTTGTTATTTTGAGATCCGCTGGGAAAACTGCTGCAAAAAAGGTTTGTCAATATGTTGATTGGATTTTTACAAGAGTAAACCCATTACAGCCGACATCAATACTTGGATAAAACCAAAAGTTCTTCCATGTCAAAGAAGACATGGATCTCACCTCAATGGTGGCCGAGAGCTGCCATTCAAATATTTTTGTATTTATTTCATTTCTCGTAATAATTTTTGCAATTCATTGAAAAAAATTTAATAATTTTTCTTTCCATGAAATTTTTTCCCCAAAACTCTTGTGAAACAAATTAGAAAAAGAAATAAAAAATTTAAATAAAAATGAAAAATAAGAAAATTAACCAAAACAGAAATTTTTTAAACAAATTCAAAGTAAAATAAAAATAAAAAACCTTACATACTAAAACTGCCACAGTATACCATAATGCATTGTATGATCACAGGGAACAAAGGATGTGGAGAGCACATTGAGATAGGATATATAGGGTATATCCTAGTATATACCCTATCTCTATGAGAGCACCACAGAGATATTTTTCTTCGACAGTTAAAAATGGCCTACTTCAGGAATCCAGCATGGAAGAATGATGAAAAGTTAAAAGATGCACTCAATGAACACATCAGGCAAGGCTTGCAGAGGTCCGAGATTAATTTTCTAAGGCAGGATTTCCCTGAGTATTCATGGAGCACTCGTATGTTGGATCGGAGATTGCACCACTTTAACATTTATCACACTGACCCTGATTTTACCGTTGAAGAAATTGCTGATGCCGTGAAAGAGGAAGTGGATAGCCCTGGGAAAGACCTCGGTATAAGAGCCATGCACAATAAGCTTAGGCAACAGCATGCTATGAAAGTGCCAAGAGACTTTGTTCATGCAGGAATGACAAATTTAGACCCAACTGGCTTGGCAAATAGAGGTAGGAACTTCAACAAACAGAAAAGAGTGAAAGGAAATTTTACTACAAGAGGGACGAACTGGGTACACAGTTATGGATGCATTGATGCCGCAAGTCAAAAGCTGTTATGGATTAAAGTATGGACAAGCAACTCAGACCCGGAATTAATTGGTCGCTGGTACTTAAAACACTTGTTTGAATCAAGACTGATTGCAAGACGATTAAGGATCGACAAAGGCACAGAAACTGGTGATTTAGCATCGATTCATGCATTTCTCAGAGATAAACATGGTGACATGGAACCGAAAGACACAGTCATATATGGCCCACCAACAGCAAATCAGGTTAGAATCTTAGAAACTACTGGTTGAATTTACTTCAAAGAATAGACTGTATTCAAAACTAATAAATTCTACTCCCTGCTAGGGAAATTGTAGCAATTTTTCGGGAATTTTTTCAGCAAAAAAGGACCATCCCCCGAACAAATTGGCCCACTCTACTATCCGTCTAATATCCTACCTACCTGAAAACAACATCATGGACACTCTACCGGGTGGCCCAGAAAGAAATACATACATATCTATATGTATGTGGTGATACAAATGATACATACAAATACATACAAATACATACATACATACATACCTACATACATACATACATACATACATACATACATACATACATGAGCCAAATACATACTATTAGCCAGTTAGTAATGCATCTCTTTGCAGAGATGCATTACTAACTGTGTGAGCTCTGGAACCAGTTATTATACATAATCATATGTCTGAGTGCCTAACTTAGATTTTGAGTCCTCATACATACATGACAACATTAAGACATTTAAATTGCAAAAATGAAAAATTATATTTTCTTAGGACCAGCTTCAACACATCAAAAATGCGATGTAATATTCTCAGATATTCCATTGAAGTCGAGATAAAACAACCTTCTTGTAATAGTATTTGCTTTTTGCAAGTCTCAAATGATTTTTCGCCTTACACTCATTCTTACATTATAAGAACCAGTAAATTTGATCTTTTATTTTCCTGAAATGTAATTTTTGTAGTTGCTTCTGCTCATTCATGCAGAACTGAAGTTGCTTAATAATTCTCTGAATCGATTACACTTGCTTATAAACAAGTTGCTTATATGGGTAAAAAACTTGTGTATAACTTTACATATCAGACATTCTACGTGAACTAGTCTTGTTTGATTTCACGCAGAATGAGAGATGGTGGAGAATGAGAGATTTGAGCAGTATTTCAAATATGAGCTCAGTTGGCTCTTAAATCAAGGACATTATGACTCACAAAATGAAACAGACAGGTACATGTAAAGTGCAATGCTGTAATATGATGATAGTCGGACAGGTATTTTTCACAGGTCACAGCAACACGTGGTCTAGTGTTATAAGAATGAAGCATAATAAATAAATGAACTGTTTTATGACTAATCCAAACTTTCTCGGTGATGACTTTCTGACCAATGATCATAAGAATATTCATTTATTTGTTATTGCTTCGTTCTTGCAAATACTTAGGCCATGTGTTACTGCGACCTGCAACCTGTGAAACATATCTGTCGATGATAGTCAGTGGCAGACATTTTGATAATTATCCAGGTGTATGTGTGTTGTTTCTTAAAAGAGGCATGTAACGCTTGTTATTGTTTTAAGACAAGATTATTTATTGCTTTGAAAAAAATTGGGGTGACTAGCCACTCGTAGTCTCTGCCAATCTGTCTCACCAACCAGTACCTATAACCATCAAAGTTGCTCATAACAGCTCAACATTTTCCTCTGAATATAATCATTAAAGGATGTACATAAGCTCGAGTATCTAAAGTTTTGTTTAATTAACCCCCTAGCTCCCCCCCTCCCCGCTTGTGACGGGCCTGTCATATAAAATTGAAACTGAATCTAAAGGAGGTAGTAACATTCTTGTTACTTAAATAGTGATCTATGTTTCTTTTAGGAAGCTTATGGCATACCTATTCATACCATTGGTTGACAAGCACGTCCAAATCTTCAAAGACACCATATGGAATACTCACAGGAGTAGGAAGCGGTCCCACACTTTTTTGGCAGATGGCGTGCCAAATCACATTTATGATTTTCCTGAAGAATATGGACTTGAAGAGTGTGGTATGCAGTAAAATTTATCAAATTACGAATCATTAGCAGTTGCATAACACCAAGATATTTGTATTTTGCTTTTTCTGGGGATGTCAGAAAAATGGGAAACAATGAAGGGAATTTTGGCACACATTGTGCGAAAAAACCAGCTATGCTAAAATTTGTAGAAAAAAACTGATTTGTGTGGACATTGAAATGCAAATGTGGCATTGTTGCAATTTAAAGTTTCAGTTCTGTTAATACAAGTGCCTCCATGTGGCATCATGGGCCTTACCATTTAGTTATTAGGGTAGATTATCACCCCATTGATTTTTTCTGGTGTCAATCTCAAGAAATTGAAAAATAGATCAACTTATTATTACATTACATGAGCGATAGATAAGGCATTTTATGAGCATAGTTCTGTTGTTAATTGTGCATTTTTAGCTGAAATACTTTTTCAGGCTTGGCTTTATCAGAGGACGATTTGTGAGAAGTTGCTTCAGTCTCTGGTGTGTTGAATGCTGATGAGGACTTCCTGGAGCAAGAGTTTCGAGATAAATGCAATGCTATTATCCCAAGTCCTGAAGATATAGAATGCAAAGACTTTGCTAATGCATTTATATTCTTGAAAATGCAATACAACTTACAACAACATTTCAACATTTCAACAATTTAAACTTCTGTTCAACTGATGTTCAACTTTTTATAGCTTCAGAACAAAATATAAGTGTTGCACATATCCATACCCAAACAAAAAACATACCCAAACAAAAAACATACCCAAACTCTTTTTCAAATGTTTCAAATAGTAATTTATCCCTAGATTTACATCGTACTGTCTGAAGATAATTCTTGCAGATCCAGTAGCTTGCAAAATCTGCCACACTTGTGATTAACCATAAAAGTGTCAATTGCTGTGATTGAGTGATTTCCTGTACAGAAAAGTAGCTCACCATTGTCAAATTGGTCGACTGTTGCAATCTCTGGATCAAAGAGTACATAACCACTTCCTTGCAAGTCCAATAGCAGCACCTTTCTTTCTGACCTTTCATAGGTATAATGGGCAACACATTCTGCTTTCTCCGCAACATCACCTGATTCACCACAGGCTTCAAACTTGCTGAGGAATATTTTGTTGTACATGAGAGTTTTGCAAAAATCGGCAATATCTCGCTGCAAAACCTCTTTGTCCAGCATTTGAGCAAAATTCTTTGCAAGGAGATGGGTCTGAATAGCTTTCTTGGTGTGCTCCTCAACTGTTTGGCCAACTGTTTTATTAGTATTCAAGGCTTCCGGTAAATAGCGCTTGACAACCCAAGTAGTATTACAAAACCCTGGAGTTATACTCTTCCCTTTGAATGCTTTCTGAAAGCCATCACTGCTGAGTGCTTCCAGCTCTACATTAAGTTATATCTTTTGCGGGATAGCTGACCAAGTCATGTGTGTAAGATCAAATTTGTAAATATTTACCAGTGAGAAGACTTCAGCATTAGTCTTGCCTCTACCCATTTTCAGCATTTGTGAGATTGACATGCTCTTTGGCACTGGCATTGATGTCACTGTGCTGATCGTGCTGGTCACCTCAGCACATGCCTTGCTTTTGCTATGTTTAGAGGGTAGTCTGGCCTTGTTCCTTTGGGAAGGGATGGGAAGATGTTTCGAAAATATTTTTCTTGATCTTGCACCTACATAATTATCTTTTTCTGCTTCCTCATTTCTACTAGGCCTATACTTCTTAACAAATGGTTCCAGATCAAGTTCTCTAGTGCCACTGGACATTGGCATGGTGGGTGTAATGAATCTAATATGGATAAGCTTAAGATCTGATATCTGCTCAAGTGACTTGCATGAAGGTCCTCTCTCATCTGCAAGGACATCACACTCCACGCCACTCTTTGAAGAAAAGTATTGCAGACAGACTTCTTTTATCCCGTCAAATGTTAATTCATCAAATGGATATGGAGCAAATTCTCGGGGGGCTATTCTGCTGTATTTCTGAGCTTTACCAGAAACGTGACTACTTAACTGCTGTACAATGAGTTCCTTCCTTTTGTTGTCTTCCTTTTGACTATGGTTTGATTCCTTCTTACCATTGTTTGTTGGCTTTGCCATTCGTTCTGCCTTCATCTGTCCCTTGAATCTTTTCCACTTCTCTTTGAGGTCCGCCATTTTACACAGCACCATGCAACACGAAAAGAACAGAAATGGTGCGAGTGAATTGTGAAGCCGCAGTGCATTATGGTATACTGTGGCAGTTTTAGTATGCAAGGGTTTTTTTACTTTTATTTTACTTTGCATTTTTTTAAAATTTTTTCTGTTTTCGTGAATTTTTTTATTTTTCATTTTTATTTAAATCTTTTATTTCTTTTTTTAATTTGTTTCTGAAGAGTTTGGGGAAAAAATTTCATGGAAAGAAAAATTATTAAATTTTCTTCAATCAATAGCAAAAATTATTACGAGAAATAAAATAAATACAAAAATATTTGAATGGCAGCTCTCGGCCACCATACACCTCACAATCAGACACTGATTATGCAGACCTTGTTAATACAGTTCAGCGTCACACAAAGTGCAGCACCAGCTATTGTTTCAGACAAAAACAAGATGAAGCTGAGCTAAAGTGCAGATTTAACTTTCCATACGACTTATGTTCAAAAACAAAACTTCAATTTGAAGAAATTCATTTAAGAAATGATAATAAACACAATTTTAGAGCAAAAATTGTAACAACGCACAATGACCCAAGAATCAACAACAATCAACGATGTCAGTTGCAAGCTTGGAGAGCAAATTGTGTTATTCAACCTGTCATTGACCATTACGCCTGTGTTGAATATCTTACAAAGTATGCTGCTAAGGGTGGACCAAAATCACCAGGACCGTTCAAATCTGTTTTCCAGCAGTCAAAAGGTTCAACCAATGATGCTCAGAAAGTTATTAAACAAATATCAATGAAAGCACTTGGAGAAAGAGATTTTTCTGCACAAGAAACCATGCCTCAATTACTCATAATGAAGCTGTACAGTTCTTCATTCAGAGTTATTCCTGTAAGCCTAACAGGATCACAAAACATTCAAAAACGCACAGAGGATCACATTAAGAAAATTATGATGATTCATCACAGTTTCATAATATGAATTTTGCACAATTTCCAACAAGATTAAAGATTTTGAAAAACCGCTTAGTTTCTCTTCCGCAAAATGTTGTACCAAGGATTTTCCCTACATATTCTCCAAATCCATCTGGGTCAAATTTCCCAATGTATTGTAAACTTCAGCTTTTGAGATATAAACAATGGAAACATTCTCAAAACAATCTTTGGGGTGGTGAAGATAATCCACCAGATAGTGCACTTATCAATGCATAGCACACTTTTTGGGAGACACCATATGCCCAGCAAAATGTCCCAAATTGGATTGATAAATTGCAAGATGCTATTTTAAATCAGGAATAACAATATAAGCAACCTGAACAACTACAAAATTAAGAACATCAAGAGGAATGGATGCTTTTAGCAGGCTTAAATACGGACATTGACAATGCTGGTGAATCTTCTGTAAATAATTGGCCAATTGACAGATATAGTTATACTGAACAACAGATTGGCGAAATGATACAGTGCATCAAAATAGGAAAGAAAACGCCCTTGAAATCATCAATTTCATATTGAATTGAGCAGTCTAAACCATTTGCAGAGACTGGATATGACTTTCTCATGTCTCACTATTATGATAAAAATTTTGAGAAAGAACCATTATGCATCATCGTCATGGGAGTAGCTGGCACTGGAAAAAGTTACCTCATAAATGCTATCCGTAATACCTTGCAAAAAGTGTGCAGTTACTGCAACAACAGGAAAAGCTCCCGTTAATATACAGGGTGTAACAATACATTCTCTTCTTAAATTACCAGTTGGTACTTTTGGCAACAAAGATTTAAGTGGAGACAAATCTCCCAATGCTATTTATTACACTATTATTGATGAATACTCTATCCTTGGTCACATAACATTTGGATGAATTGACAAACGTTGCCGTCAAACAACTGGACATTCTGATGAATTATTTGGTGGAAAGTCCTTGATATTATTTGGAGATCCTGGACAATTACAACCAGTTGGAGATATACCATTGTTTCACTTGCAGCCACCTAATGAAGTTGGACAACAAGGACATTATGCATGTATGATGTTTAATAAGGTAATTAAGCTTGCTGTTAACCAGAGAGTCCTGGGTATCAGCCATGAGCAAACTGTTTTTAGAGATTTATTGTTGAGACTGGAAAATGGTGACACCACAAAAAGTGATTGCGAACTGTTATTGACCCGGCAGCCTGCAAATATTAACAATATATTGGAGTTTGCAGATGCAATAAGACTCATTTACACTAATGAGCAAGTTGCTAACTTTAATTATCAACACCTTATTAAGCTTAATAACCCCATTGCATGCATTGAAGCAAGACATACATCACCAATTGCCAAGAAAATGACTTCAGATGAAATGTCAGGGTTACAACCTGTCATTTACTTGGCAAAGCAAGCCAAAGTCATGTAACTATGAATTTATGGCCAACTGTTGGCCTTTGTAATGGAGCCACTGGAACTGTTGTTGATATTATTTAGCAGGTTGGACAACAGCCACCAAACCTCCCAATTGCCATCATTGTAAAGTTTGATGGTTACAGAGGACCTTCTTTCAACAATGAAAAATCAGCATTAGCTCTAATATGTTCTGTAATTGCCAGAGCAAATTCTAATGCTAACCTTGACAGACAACAGCTGCCATTAACGTTGGCTTGGGCTTTTACATCCACAAAAGCCAAGGAATGACATTACCTAAAGCTTGCGTAGACATAGGCAAGGCTGAGAAAACAGGTGGTATATCATATGTTGCATTAAGCAGAGTAAAAAATTATCATCTCTTGTGTTGGAACCTGTCAATTTCGAAAGATTTGGAAAAAAATAAAATGTTACCCACCCTTCAGTATAGCATATGGGAACAGAATATGTTTAAACTGATTAGCAAATGAAACAGTTTCTTCGTTCAGTGGTCAATTCCAGAGTTAATTTATTATACTTCAAAGTTTTATTATTTTTAGGCAAGAAAAATTTTACCTTCTTAATTTTTTTCTCACAAGACTGCAAAAACAGTGGCCAAAATGTCATAATCTAACAAAAATGAAATTGTATTTTTGGATGCCACTGAGATATCTGGGAAAACAGGAGAATTGGTAAGTTGGTATTACTTTTTGCACAGATTCTTACATTTTCATTGCAGGTTATGACAACCAGTTAAAGTTCAGTGTATAGAGTGCACTATTGTACAAGACTTCACTCTCAGTTTCAACGTTTTTGTTTTCCTTTCAGAGATACAGCTATTGCTACAATCAGATTATAGCAGCATCTGTGCTTCTGCTAAATCTTCAAATATGGACATTGCTATTAAAGATTCTACAACTTGTCCTTATTTGCTAATGTGTTATTGGAGATGCATCTCAAGGAACTAGAGATAATTAACAACAAATTGTGCTCCTGATTCGTCACCATACTCAAGCACTCAAACACAGAAGTAATTACATGCTTTTAGCATGTATATACATTTGTTAAAACAATCTCTATACTGTCTAATATTACTATTCTACGTGGTCACGTGATGAGGGCTCGAAAGTTACCAAAAACAATAGATTCGACCCGAAACAATAGGTCGAACGCCCCAAAACAATGGGCCGAAACGGCGAATCGGTGATCAATAAGGCTCTTTTGAATGGGGTCGGAAAAGGTTGACACTTGCATGGAATGGCTCCGTTTCTAGAGTAGGCAAAAGTTATCTATTTTTGGAAGCCTATTTTAAACGAATTTTTGAGTTATTCCAATAATTGTTCTCCTGATTGTGCTATTACGAAAAAATGACAGTTTACGCTGGCGAAACTTCCAAATTCACGTCGCGAACTCCATTTTCGAACAGAGTGTTCGCTCTCCACGTGACCTGTTTCGCCTTTTCCTGCAATTTGATTGGCTCTTTTCGCGCGACCCACGTGGGTTGTTGATCAATTTTCGTTTTTCACCCTCGGCTTGCAGGCGACCCATGCGAATTCTCGGTCTTTTTTGTTATTCGCCCTCGGTGCAGCAGGTACTTTTGGAGAAGGCGCGTGTTTTTGTTTTGCACACAAAGGGCGCCTTTCAAAGTGTTTTACCACCTGAATTATCTTTGCAAAAAGCTGCTATTTGTTTCAAAGACCGTGGAGAGTTGTAGAAAACAATAGCAAACACAGGTGATAGCTTTGTTTTGTATTTTGAGTTGAAATAGTTGTTGTTTTTGTAGTAGGCGTTGCTTCAGCATGCTTGCAATGCTTAGGCCCAATGAAAACAAAGTGAAAGTTATGAATTTTTCAGGCGCTATTTGCACGATTTTCCTCATTTAAACTTTCGACAAGTGTTTGTATAGTAGATATAGTAGGTATAGTATGTATAGTATGTTTGTATAATAGGCATAGTAGGTATAGTATGTTTGTAAAGTAGGCATAGTAGGTATAGCATGTTTGTATAGTAGGTATAGTAGGTATAGTATATTTTTATAGTAGGTACAGTAGGTATAGTAGGTATAGTATATTTTTATAGTAGGTATAGTATGTTTGTAAAGTAGGCATAGTAGGTATAGTATGTTCGTATAGTAGGTATAGTATACTTTTATAGTAGGTATAGTAGGTATAGTATATTTTTATAGTAGGTATATTAGGTATAGTATGTTTGTATAATAGGCATAGTAGGTATAGTATGTTTGTAAAGTAGGCATAGTAGGTATAGTATGTTTGTAAAGTAGGCATAGTAGGTATAGTATGTTCGTATAGTAGGTATAGTATACTTTTATAGTAGGTATAGTAGGTATAGTATATTTTTATAGTAGGTATAGTAGGTATAGTATGTTTGTAAAGTAGGTATAGTAGGTATAGTATATTTTTATAGTAGGTATAGTGGGTATAGTATGTTTGTAAAGTAGGTATAGTAGGTATGGTATGTTTTTATAGTAGGTAGTAGGTGTAGTAGGTATAGTATGTTTTTATGGTAGGTATAGTATGTTGGTATAGTCTAATATTTATATTCTACGGAGTCACGTGATAACGCATTTTCCCTGCCAAAAACAATAGATTCGACCCGAAACAATAGGTTGAACGCCCAAAAACAATGGGCCGAAACGGCGAATCGGTGATCAATAAGGCTTTTTTGAATGGGGGCGCACAAGGCTGGCACTTGCATGGAAAGGCTCCGTTTCTGGAGTAGGCAAAAGTTATCTATTTTTGAAAGCCTATTTTAAAAGAATTTTTGAGTTATTCCATTAATTACTCCACTAATTGTGCTATCACGAAAAAACGACGGTTTACGCTGGCGAAACTTCCAAATTCGCGTCGCGAACTCCAATTTCGAAGGAAGCGTTCGCTCTTCACGTGACGCGTTTCGCCTTTTGCTGCAATTTGATTGGCTCTTTCGTGACTTCACGTGAAAAGTCATGCGTTTTTCGTTATCATGCAAATTAGCCCTCGGGTTGAACAGCAGGTACTTTTGGAGAAGACGCGTGTTTTTGTTTTCAACACAAAGGATAACTGGGCGCCTTTCAAAGTGTTTTACGACCTGAATTATCTTTGTAAAGCCTTGCTAATTGTTTGAGAGACCTCTGCAAAATTACAGGAGACAATTGAGAACACAGGTGATAGTTTTGTTTTGTTTTTTGAGTGTGATAGTTTTAGTTTTTGTACGACCGCCATTGTTGCTTCGGCATGCTTGCGACGCTTAGGCCTAATGTAAACAAGCCCAAAGTTTTAACAAACAAATTATGATAAGGGGTTATCAGGCGAGCGAAGCGAGCCAAACTGTTGCAAGAGGAGTAGGCAGAGGCATGAGCGAAGCGAATGCAGCGCACAAAGTGCGCCCTATCAGTCAATGTTTCTTGGTAATAGATAGACAGGCGAGCGCAGCGAGCTAACACATTGTACGTGCGGTTGAAAGAGGCATGAGCGAAGCGAATGCAGCGCACGAAGTGCGCCCTATCAGTCAATGTTTCTTGGAAATAGATAGACAGGCGAGCGCAGCGAGCTAACACATTGTACGTGGGGCTGAAAGAGGCATGAGCGAAGCGAATGCAGCGCACGAAGTGCGCCCTATCAGTCAATGTTTCTTGATAATAGATAGACAGGCGAGCGCAGCGAGCTAACCCATTGTACGTGGGGTTGAAAGAGGCATGAGCAAAGCGAATGCAGCGCAGGAAGTGCGCCCTATCAGTCAATGTTTCTTGATAATAGATAGACAGGCGAGCGCAGCGAGCTAACCCATTGTGCGTGGGGTTGAAAGAGGCATGAGCGAAGCGAATGCAGCGCACAAAGTGCGCCTTACCAGTCAATGTTTCTTGATAATAGATGGACAGGCGAGCGTAGCGAGCTAACCCATTGTAAGTGGGGTTGAAAGAGGCATGAGCGAAGCGAATGCAGCGCACGAAGTGCGCCCTATCCGTCAATGTTTCTTGATAATAGATGACAGGCGAGCGCAGGGAGCTAACCCATTGTAAGTGGGGTTGAAAGGGGCATGAGCGAAGCGAATGCAGCGCACGAAGTGCGCCCTATCAGTCAATGTTTCTTGATAATAGATAGACAGGCGAGCGCAGCGAGCTAACCCATTGTACGTGGGGTTGAAAGAGGCATGAGCGAAGCGAATGCAGCGCACGAAGTGCGCCCTATCAGTCAATGTTTCTTGATAATAGATAGACAGGCGAGCGCAGCGAGCTAACCCATTGTACGTGGGGTTGAAAGAGGCATGAGCGTAAGCGAATGCAGCGCAAGAAGTGCGCCAACCAGATTAAGCCTTTTTTACTTGACGGGCTGGGGCGAACGAGCGAAGCGAGTGATGACCCCTAGTATATAGGTATAGTATGTAGGTATAGTATGTAGGTATAGTAGGTATAGTATGTTGGTATAGTATATAGGTATAGTATGCAGGTATAGTATGTAGGTATAGTGGGTATAGTATGTTGGTATAGTAGGTAGGTATAGTATGTGTTTATAGTAGGTATAGTATGTTGGTATAGTATCTAGGTATGTATATATGTATGTATGTATGTATGTATGTATGTATGGGCATGAGCGGGAGCGAATGCAGCGTGCGAAGCGCGCCAACCAGATTAAGCTTTTTTTACTTGACAGGCTGGGGTGAACGAGCGAAGCGAGTGATGACCCCTAGTATATATAGACGCACTTTCTTGCCAAAAACAATAGATTCGACCCGAAACAATAGGTCAAACGCCTCAAAACAAAAGGCCAAAACGGCGAATCCGTGATCATTAAGGCTTTTTTGAATGGGATCGCACAAGGTTGACACTTGCATGGAAAGGCTCCATTTCTAGAGTAGGCAAAAGTTATCTATTTTTGGTAGCCCATTTTAAAAGAATTTTTGAATTATTCCACTAATTATTCTGCTAATTGTGCTATCACGAAAAAACTGCGGTTTACAGTGGCGAAACTTTCAAATTCGTGTCCCCAACTCAATTTTGGAACAAAGTATTTGCTCTTCACGTGACCCGTTTCGCCTTTTCCTGCAATTTGATTGGCTCTTTTCGCGCAACCCACGTGGGTTTTCGGTCGTTTTTCGTTTTTCGCCCTCGGCTTGCAGGCTACCCATTTGAATTTTTGGTTGTTTTTCGTTATTCACCCTCGATTTCAAGCAGGTACTTTTGGAGAAGAGGCGTGTTTTTGTTTTGCACACAAAGGGCGCCTTTCAAAGTGTTTTACCACCTGAATTATCTTTGCAAAAAGCTGCTATTTGTTTCAAAGACCCTACAGAGTTGCAGGAAACAGTAGCAAACACAGGTGATAACTTTGTTTTGTATTTTGAGTTTGATCAATAGTTGTTGTTTTTGTAGTAGGCGTTGCTTCAGCATGCTTGCAATGCTTAGGCCAATTAAAAACAAAGTCAAAGTGTTGAATTTTTTAGGCGCTATTTGCACGATTTTCCTCATTTAAACTTTCGACAAGTGTTTGTATGTTTGTATAGTAAGCATAGTGGGTATAGTAGGTATAGTAGGCATAGTATGTTTGTATAATAGGTATAGTAGGTATAGTATGTTGGTATAATAGGTATAGTAGGTATAGTATGTTTGCATAGTAGGTATATGATAGGTTTATATGTAGGTATGTATGTATATAGGTATGTATGTAGGTATGTATGTATGTATGTATGTATGTAGGTATGTATGTATGTATGTATGTATGTATGTATGGGCATGGGCGTAAGCAAATGCAGCGCACGAAGTGAGCCAACCACAGGCGAGCGTAGCGAGCTTACCCATTGCACGTGGGGTTGAAAGAGGCATGAGCGTAAGCGAATGCAGCACATGAAGTGCGCCAAACACATTAAGTTTTTTTCATTTGCCCCCCTCTGGGAAGCGAGCGTACGCGAGCGCCCCTGGCTAGTCTAATATTAATATTCTGCGATGTCACGTGATGACGCATTTTCCTTGCCAAAAACAATAGATTCGACACGAAACAATGGGTGGAATGCCCAAAAACGATGGGCCGAAACGGCGAACCGTGTAATCACAAAGACTTTGTTGTATGTGGATATATAGCAATGTATTTCACAATGGATGTTTAGTTTCCTAACTTAACCAGGGTATTGGGTTTGGTTTTTCGATTTTCTCCAAAATTATTGAGTTATTCCATTAGTTATTCTCCTAATTGTGCTATCATGAAAAAATGACGGTTTACGCTGGCAAAAGTTCGAAATTCGCGTTGCAAACTCCATTTTCGAGAAGAGTGTTCGCTCTTTACGTGACCCGTTTCACCTTTTCCTAAAAGTTGATTGGCTTTTTTCGCGTGACCCACGTGGGTTGTCAATCAACTTTCCAGGGGCGGCGGGCACAAATTTTCAAGTGCTATGACATTTCAGGAAACTGGGTGGGGCATTTTAGGCCACACCCAATTTGTGAGGTGTGAAAGAGGAGAGCCATGAAAATATTTTTACTTAAAGTGCCTCTACACCTTATTTTTTTGTTGGCCAAAACTATAGATTCGAATGCGCTGATTCTGCATCCGTTTATATTTTTTTGATATGACAAGTAGTTTTTGAGATACGAGGCAACGCGTGCCACGTGCCAAGTGTTGGTATGTTTGTATAGTAGGTATAGTATGTATAGTATGTTTTTTTAGTAGGCATACTATGTTTTTATAGTAGGTATAGTATGTTTGTATAGTATGTATAGTAGGTATATTATGTTTTAAAAATAGGTATAGTAGGTATAGTATATGTTTGTATAGTAGGTATATAGTAGGTTTATATATAGGTATGTATGTATGTATGTATGTATGTATGTATGTATGGGCATGGGCGTAAGCAAATTCAGCGCATGAAGTGCGCCCTATCAGTCAATGTTTTTTATAATAGATGGACAGGCGAGCGCAGCGAGGTAACCCATTGTAGGTGGGGCTTAAAGACGCATGAGTGTAAGCAAATGCAGCGCACAAAGTGCACCCTATCAATCAATGTTTCTTTATAATAGATAGACAGGCGAGCGCAGCGAGCTAACCCGTTGTATGTGGGGTTGAAAGGGGCATGAGCGTAAGTGAATGCAGTGCACGAAGTGCACCCTATCAGTCAATGTTAGGGTATTTGAAAATCAATTTTTGTTAAAAATAAACTGTATAAAAAATTCCTGAAGTCCAAAGATTCCTTTTGGTATTAGCAATATAAATATTACAGAAATATGCTTAACCGTTTAATCAAAAATAGCAAACGATTACACTACAACTCATATTTTGAAAGTTTTAAAACCAACTCAAAGATAGTTTGGAAATGTATAAATGATCTTATAAATAAATCAAGTAAATCTTGTAAAACGGAAATAAAATAAAAGATCCTAAACAGGCTGCAAATAAATTCAATGATTTTTTCACAAACGTGGCAAAAAGCCTTGTAGATAAACTTGGAACATCAAACTCTAACTTTAAAGACTATCTCCAAGACCTTATTGCCGAAAGTTTTGTGTTATTACCAGTGACTGAAGTTGATCAAATAAATAATCTTGATTTGTCAAAGGCTGCTGGTGCGTACGGCATACCAATCTCTTTAATAAAATTATTGAAAAATGAAATAAAAAAGCCCTTGATGACCCTGGTAAACCTCTCTTTTACCAGTGGCTCTTTCCCAAAGTCACTAAAATATGCTAAAGTTATTCCAATATTTAAAGCTAACTCAAAATTTGAAGTTTGTAATTATCGTCCAATATCTATACTTCCAATCTTTAACAAAATTTTTGAAAAGGTTATGTATTCCAGGATTTTTGATTTTATCACCAAACATAATATACTTTTCCCACACCAATTTGGTTTTCAAAAACAAAGACTTCTATGGCCATCCTTGATATATGCTCTAAACTGGTGGACGCTATTGAAAAAAGAAAATTTTCTTGTTGTATATTCTTAGACTTTGTAAAAGCTTTTGATACAGTAAATCACGACATCCTTCTTAGAAAATTAGAGCATTATGGAATAAGAGCAGTTGCTCTTGACTGGTTTTGATCTTACCTAAAAGATAGAACTCAACGAGTGTTCCTGGATGGGGAATTATCTGAATATAATTATAATTATCATGGAGTGCCTCAGGGAAGTGTTTTAGGCACCCTTCTCTTTCTGCTATACATAAATGATATTCCACAGTCTTCAAAGACAATGAGCTTTCATCTTTTCGCTGACGATACTAGCCTTCTCTATTCTTGTGAAAATCTTAATGACTTAGAAAAAATTGTTAATCAAGAGTTGGCAAAAATTTCAGACTGGTTAGCCGCAAACAAACTAACCTTAAATACCAGTAAATCAAATTTCATGATAATGAAACCTAGGCAAAAAACTCTCTAAAAATGTTAAAATATGTATAAACAATGACAGCTACGAGAATGGGACTGTGTTAAATACTTAGGTGTTTTAATTGATAACACTTTAACTTGGTCAAATCACGTTAAACATATAACAATAAAAGTATCAAAAGGGATTGGTATCTTATCTAAGATAAGACATTATGCACCCAAAAATGTATTAATAAATATATATAATGCTTTTGTTTCTCTGCATATCAATTATGCTATAACGAACTGGGGTTGAACCTACCCCACTATTTTAGGTGAGCCAACTAAATGCCTCAAAAAAGCAGCAAGAATAACTAACTTTAAAAACAGTTTGAGCATTCTAAACCATTCTTTAAAGCTCTGAATACTTTAAATCTTGAAGACACTTATAAGTTAGAATGTGGCAAATTTTTTTATGAAATTTGTAAAGGGCAAAACAATGCCCTGTTTTCAAGTTTTTTTCAAAAGACAAAACACCAACACCATTATGGTACAAGATAAGCAAGGTCTGGAAAACTTTACACCCCAACTGTGAGAACAAATTATAAGAAACACTTTATCTCTTATTCGGGCATAAAAATTTGGAACAGCATCCCTGAAGATATTCGTAATTCTCCGAGTAAAAAACCCTTTATTAAGATTTATAAGAGAATGCTATTACAAGAATACTAAGAATTTGCTTTTCTTAAATAGTTTGGAGTGAAAATGAATTTTTTCCCTGTGGTTTGTGTTTTTCTTTTCATCTTCCTTTTCCTTTTTCTTTTCATCTGCTTTATAATGAACCAAATCAAAAAGGATTAATTTATAAGCTTTTAAAAAAATTTTTAATACCGAGTAGTTCAAATGTTCTGTTAACAAATACGTCACTGAGGGCACATGGCTCGAAAGCTCTTTAGAGTTCTATTCATGTGTCCATCAGCAATCTTTGTATTCAGATGTTTAATTATTTTTTAATAATTCTTTAAAGTTTGTTGAAGTTTTGTAAATAACATCTTCTTTTAATTCAAAACATTTGCTTGTAATATTAGCTGAAAATATGATATGATATGAGATATAACATCATAGATGATAGTATTGCATGATTTTATATATATAAATAGTATGATACAGTATAGAATTGCATGGTTGATGTATAGTATTTTTGGGTATGATGTAGTATTATATTCATACTTCTATTTTTAATGTTGTATTGAATTGAATAGCATCTTCAAGCAGTTTTTTAGGTTTTTGTAAGCAACCATATGTGCTCCAATTTGTTAATGTATTTCAATACTTTGTAGTACCCTTGATTGATAAATACACAGAGAATGAAGAAAATGCAGTATTGATGATAGAATATTAAGAACACACAACGAAGGTTAAAAGGAGATGACTTCAACTTATGATTTGTATACTTGCAACAAAAACTGTATATCTTACAACATAAATGTACTATTTACCTGAAAATATTCTACCAGTCAAGCGTGCAACATTACATATGCTTGTCTTGAAAAGTCTTCCTTTTCTGTAGTCATTTTTTCTCATAATTAATCACACCACCAGGGTGTTTCTGCCCACCACATACTAACAATATTGACACATTCTGTGACATTTGCAGGAGGCCTCCATTTCAGATATCTATGTTTTATTCTACGAGGCCATCTTCACTCTGTTGCTATGGTATTCAGATTCAAAAATATCTTCACAAAGCAACACACGAAAAATATTTTTCGTTCGTTAGTTATTGTCAAAGCAGAGCCACAGTCAACAGGTAAACTTTTTCCACCTCATTACTGATATTTTATACCTTTAAATATTAATAAAGACAACTACAAATAATACCCGAATTTTTTATTGCATGCATAATAATTTCCATCTATTTAATCACTCCTGATTTCTTTTCCAGTCTTTGTTTAGTTTTGCAATTGTTTTCCTTTAACCTTCCTACTGAAGAAAAAAAGATTTCGGTATGTATTTTCAGTTCAATGTTACTTGCATAATGCGATTCTCCTTTACTATTATGATCAGCAACCATATGTATAACTTATTACTTACCATTTCAATCACAATTAGAATCTTATTCTTTTTCCAGTATTTCCAGTTTGGCAGTTGCCTTGCTGGTTGTTTTTTATTTTGTTTAAAACATTTTCGGTATGTACTTTCATTTCAACGTTACTTGGATAATGAGATTCTCCTTTACTATTATGATCACCAACCATATTACACAGGGCATATAGTCTAACAATCTAACAAAGTGCCTAATGTTTGTTTTCTCGCTTGATTCTGATAGATATGATGGTAAGTTTCAGAATTACACTTGGTACCTTTCCGAAAATTGCCCCAAAGTCACATGACTGATGACGTCATTTTTCGCAAAATTTTTGGGCCTAATCGTTCATAGCTTTTTTGTTGTTTATCTTTGGTCAAAATAAAGTTCTGTTATAGGCTCTACGTTGGAAGAGCTTTCGAATGATATATAGTTTTTTATATTTTGCTGATATTTATATTTTGGTCACGTGACCTGGTCAATAACTCTAAAAATCGCAAAAATTGCAATTCCCGCTCAAACCACGGATTCCAATGGAGAAATTTTTATTTATGCCAAAGTGCCCCCAAATAGCTGTGGGTACACCTCCATCAGGCCATAGACATGCGGCTGGCGCGATGACAAATGTCAGATAATTGAAATTACCGGGTGCGCCAGAAAATAATATACACGTTTGAAGAGACATGGTGATACCAATTTCGGTTTTTGGACATCTATCTTCACTAGACATTATCTAATGTGTTTTTAAGATACCCCAAGCTTTAAGTTTCCTCTTTGGACAATGCTTTTGAGAAGTAAGTCCAACTTTCTGTTGTGAAGATGTTGAGAAATAGCTCTGCAAATGTCTCTACTTTTCCTGGTGCACCCAGTATATGCCTATAATGCTAAGAAAACGTATATTTGAAAAAGCGTAACAAAAATTTGAAGTTATAAATTCAGTTGTGCGAAATTTCAGTATATCACTTTTTTTTTTATTTCTGTCAAAAGAATTTCACGTTCATGGGCATGTAGTTGTTATCTGAAGAAGTGATCAATTGACTGTCTGTTGTAGAAAAGTTGCTTTGCCACCCCGATAACCTCTCATTATCAGTTGTGCTAGATACATGTCCAGCTTTGGACGCAGTAGATTCCTCGCTCGGCATATCGATTTCGACTTGGTAACTTTTTTTCGCCGTGGTGGTATATTGAGGCATCTGGCTCTGTATGGCAGATTGACTCTTCAGTAGCTTAGTCGGCTTTCCTGTATTTCTTCTTATATCATATATCGTAGAAAGGCTTGTCAGGTGCTTCCTCAGTTGCTTGCAATAAATGGCGGCGACACGACAGCATATAAATTAAATGTCGGAAAAATTAGAATTTTTAAGAAAATCGCAAAGAATAAAAAATTTCTAGAATTAATTGAAAACGTATGCAAATCAAAAGACTTTTGCGAAAGCGTCGTTGGTGCAAAGCAATTCAAGCAAGTCATTATGTACAGTGGGCAAGAAAACGAAAGCCATGTTGACACATGAGTTCACTTGTATAAAAACATGAAAATAAAATCATCTGCATCCATACTGGTGGATCCAAATTCCATGACAGTGAAAATTAAGTTCGTACACATGGCAGTTAAGAATTCTAAAATGTTACATCATTCCAATCCTTACATATGGTTCCGAGTGCTGGACAGTATCTTCTACGATGAGGAAGCGAATCGAAGCTTCAGAAATGTGATTTAGTAGACGAATGCTAATAATATCCTGGACATGACATGTCAGCAACGAGGAAACACGGCAGATAGAAAAAACGCAAAGATCGTTGTGGAAAGACATTACAGAAAGGAAAAGAAAGTTTATAGGTCATGTGATACGGAAAGAAGAGTTGGAACAAATTTTATTGACAGGAAAGATTCAAGGCAAGAAAGCGAGAGGAAGGCAGAGAAAAGTGATGTTACCATCCATGGCAAAGGATTATATGATGACAACAAATGACATTCTACATGCGGCAAAATATCGAAGAAAAAAGGAAGAACACGACCACTTACGCCCATGATGGTCATGGTACCTAAAGAGAGACACATGCAGTGCTACTCGTAGCTTCGATGCTTAGACGTTCAGGTACCTCGATTAGCCGACCATGCTACTGAAGAGTCAATCTGCCATACAGAGCCAGATGCCATACGAAAAAAAGTTACCAAGTCGAAATCGATATGCCGAGCGAGGAATCTACTGCGTCCAAAGCTGGACATGTATCTAGCACCACTGATAATGAGAGGTTATCGGGGCGGCAAAGCGACTTTTCTACAACAGACAGTCAATTGATCACTTCTTCAGATAACAACTACATGCCCATGAACGTGAAATTCGTTTGACGGAGATAAAAAAAAGTGATATAGTGAAATTTCGCACAACTGAATTTATAACTTCAAATTTTTGTTACGCTTTTTCAAATATATGTTATCTTAGCATTATAGGCATATACCGGGTGCACCAGGAAAAGTAGAGGCATTTGCAGAGCTATTTCTCAACATCTTTACAACAGAAAGTTGGACTTACTTCTCAAAAGCATTGTCCAAAGAGCAAACTTAAAGCTTGGGGTATCTTAAAAACACATTAGATAATGTCTAGTGAAGTTAGATGTCCAAAAACCGAAATTGGTATCGCCATGTCTCTTCAAACGTGTATATTATTTTCTGGCGCACCCGGTAATTTCAATTATCTGACATTTGTCATCGCGCCGGCCGCATGTCTATGGCCTGATGGAGGTGTACCCACAGCTATTTGGGGGCACTTTGACATAAATAAAAATTCCTCCATTGGAATCCGTGGTTTGAGCGCGAATTGCAATTTTTGCGATTTTTAGAGTTATTGACCAGGTCACGTGACCAAAATATAAATATCGGCAAAATATAAAAAACTATATATCATTCGAAAGCTCTTCCAACGTAGAGCCTATAACAGAACTTTATTTTGACCTAAGACAAACAACAAAAAAGTTATGAACGATTAGGCCCACGATTAACTATTAACTTTGGGGCAATTTTCGGAAAGGTACCAAGTGTAATTCTGAAGCTTACCATCATATCTATCAGAATCAAGCGAGAAAACAAACATTAGGCACTTTGTTAGATTGTTAGACTATATGCCCTGTCTATATGTATAGCTTATTACTTACCATTTCAATCAATCAATTAGAATTAGATTCTTTTTCCAGTATTTGCAGTTTTGCAGTTGTCCTTTGATTTTGTATCATATTTTGTTATTTTGTATCAGTACCACTTCATGCAAAATTGTTCTGTTTTTCACACACCAATTATTCTTATTAAAGAAAAATAACTATAATTTGTTTGCTTTAAGGTTAACTAATATGGCTTCAAGGTATGGAAGTACAACAAAAAAGCCTGAGCCAGAAAAAAAAATGGTCATCTGGCTTGGTGATGAAGCGAAAATAATTATAGCAAATATATATTAATTCATCATTTCATGAGTTTTTTTGCACAATTCACAATAATTTATTCATATTTCATGGTTATTGTTTTCGTGGAAAATTCCGTCATTGTCTGCTTTTGTATCCTAGGAATCAACGTACAAAGACATATTTCATCTGAAGAGGGAATGTGCTGCCCAATTCAAAAAATTGGGCAGCACAAAAAATTCTCCCTTCATGACAAGGAAGGAAGAAGATTCCAAACAAAAGACATGGTGTAAGTATACCTCCTGTATTTGAAGCTGAGTTGTTTTATTGATATCTTCCAAATATTGCATCATATCTTTTAACCAAAAAGCAACCTATAACATAATTGTGTATTCACAGATCACAGAAGGAGGCCTTTGTCAAGATTGGCAAAGGCCACAGGAAGGATAAAGTACAAAAGAAGGGTGGGAAGGCCACCAAAGAATTTTCTAGGACAATGATGGTGGCCATGCTTACCCAAAGGGCTGCAAGAATTATGCAGGACATGTGTAAATTAGTTAATGAATAGTTTCTCAACTAATTTACACATGTCCTGTTTTTGAACATGCATGAAAGGGACAGAAAAAAATCAAAACCAATTAACAATACAAAATATACCCTAAAATTATCTACTTTTCCATATGCAAAATTTGAAAAAGCTTTCACATTTTTTGTTCATGCATGGTCAAAGTTTCATTACTATTTGTTCAAATTATATGTTTTAAATGTTCTTATTTTATATGTTCCAAATGTTACACATTATATGTTCCAGTATTTTCAATATTTCAATCATACTTTTAATAATTCAGAATGCTTCATAAATTACAAATGTTCACATGATGTCGTTGCAAAACCTTCACTTAATAACCTACCGATTGCATGGTATTCACTTTCAATGTTGCAGTTGCACCAATTATAGTGGTAATGGTGGTCATTTAATCTCAGTATGATTCTTTTGTAAGCAATTTTTGTAATTTAAACTTAGAAAATGAGACTGGACTTAACACATTTTCAACAGTGAGTCAAAATACTTTATACATACTCTTCAGATGGAAATGATTTAAGAAGATGCAGCTGGATTCTCACCATGCTTTTCCGCAAACTACCACTTGGCTGGCATGCCATGATGATGTAATTCAATCTCACATGCAACTTTTACCTCCTACCTTTTTAACCGCTCTGAAGGGCGAAGGGGAATTCCCCTTTCACTAACAAGTTTCCCGCCTTTTTAAACATGTGACGTATATAAACCAATTGTGGCAGCTGTATAGTACAATAGAAATCCCGCCTCTAATTATTTGCACAATTAGATTTTGCCTAATTTAATTTAGTTGTCCACATTATCGATAGGCTATAATTAAAAATATATGCAATTATTTATCGCTGAGTAAGTATTATGCATGTTGTTTTTTTTCTAACAAGCTATCATTATAAGTTAAGAAACTTCTTTATCGCTGTTTTGCTTAATAATGTCAATAATTTTTGCCTTTCTTTTCATGGCAAGAACAGGTTACGTTTTGTTCAGGCATCATGTTTTTATTTGATATTTCAAGTTTATAACTGTTCTAATTTATCTTCTGTTTCTTACCATAGTTTTGAAAGACACAAGGCCCGGTAAGAAATGAATTAATTTAATGCACTTCTTCCTTCCCACTATTCTATTCAGCTCTTTAATTATTTGTTTCCCTTATAAAAAGAGGCCCATTTTCATAGATTTTCAAATAACGGACACCTCTCTTTCACAAACTTCTTTCAATTACGAAATGATATTCTCCTTCTTCAATGGTTTATAAATGTAACCCATGTACAATGAATTACTCTTTACCACAGATAAAAACATCATTTTTGTTTTATGCATCTGGAATATTATGAACAAACTTTTATGGGGCCTCTTTTAACAAATTGACTCTGTAAACAGATTTGTTGATTTCTTAACAACTGCACTGGATTCAACAGATTAATTTTCAATACATACATGTTTTCTTGGTCTCTTTTTGTGATTCTTTTTCTTCATGTCAACAATAATTGTGATTCCAATTTACTCTCTTCCATTTTAGGGACTGTTTACATAACAGAAACGAGCACAGTTTAACGTAAGGTTTTTAATAAAATTTACATTATATTACATAGCATTGGTTTTATAATAATGATAATGGTTTACAAAATTATATTTGACACTACCCTTCCTCGAAATATATAATATTTACTTCTTTCTTTTGCAGCTTTACCCAAGGCTCTAATTTTTTCCATTGTTGTTGCTATTGAGGCCAAGCAATAACATTTACAATAATACTGCCTAATTCAATTTGTCCCTACTTCTTTCCATATCACAACTTGCACCATGCCGCACAAATCCAGGAAAAGTATAACGGGCGACAGACGTGGAAATCAAGTGCAGGAGAATGTGCAGCATTGCAGAGAGGCACAAGTTTCCAGCACAGTATCCCATTCCACAAATACAGCCAATGGAGATGGACATGGAACCAGAGCTTCCCATTCAGAACCAAGGGCTTCCAGCAGCAGGACAACCTGTAGACAAAGAGATGCACGGCGCAGTTCCAGTACCTGATGAAAATCACATACCAGAACCTGTTGAAGATCAGCAATTGCAAGTGGACAACCCTGTCCCCGAGACCAATGAAGCTGAAAACCTCACCCCCTTCTCCCCATTGCCACACCACTTGAACAAAATGAACAGAACATGTATTCATTGTGGTGCAAAGTACTTCAAAGAAAAACAAAACACAAAAACAATACAATAAATTTTGCATGGGAGGTTTAATCGCTCTGGATCAAATTGAACCACCTCCAAATAGTCATGCATTTATACACTGGTGATACTGCCGAATCAAAATATTTCTTAAAGCACTTCCGCCAATACAACTCACTAATGGCAATGGCATCATGGAAGGCTAAAATTGTACGTCATGCCAGAACTGGACCACCAGTTATCACAATTCATGGAAAGGCATACCACATGACAGGTAATTGATACAATATGTTTCCAGTCATTATCAATATAATTATTATTTGTTTATGCTGGCTACAGTTGAATTTCTATTTACCTAACTTATGCTTTGATCATTAACAGGTGTAACAGAAACAGACAGATCCAGAAAATATGCAGAACTTACATCATGGATACGCAACAAGCATTGCAGGAACGGCAAAACACTGCAAGGAACGACGTCTTGATTTGGACATTGTTGCACTTCTCCAGAATGAATTAATGGCAGTCAATCGATTTGCACAACATTATCGAAGCATGGGTGAAATATTGGAGGAACAGCGCAGCAAGCTATTGCAAACAATCAGCCTGTTCCGACATTCAAAATGATCATACAGGTCGCCCACAACAAGATCGCAGATACGATAATCCTACTGCCAGAGAAATTGCAGCTATATACACAGTACAAATGGAGGTGCACCAAATCCTGAGACAGAGAATGCAAGTTCAAACAAGACGCGGAGATCTCATGAAGATTTACGCAACCAGTCCAATTGCCGATCCTCTCACGTATCCATTGATATTCTTTCATGGTGACAAGGTTACAGTTTGGACCTTCAACGATTGCCCAGCACACGTAGGGGTGAACACCATAACAATCGTAACCGTCGTACCAGACTAACCTCTCCGAATACTATTTATACAGAATCCAGGTCAGGGATGCATTCTCAGCCATCCACATTGCATCACTTCTATTTCAACAGTATCTGGTAGATGCATATACGAAGATAGAAGGCAATAAACTGCACTGGATTATGAACAATCAACGTCAGCTTCGTGTTGACACATACGAGGCCTGATGGATCATCTCCACAGAAGAGCTGAAATCGAAAACCAGATGGCCAGGGCTAACAATCCGAATCAGCCCATACATATCGATGTTGGCCGTGTTATCATTCTACCTCACCTTTCCAGGCAGCCAAAGAAACATGTATCAACATTTTCAAGATGCAATGACAATCGTAAGGAAGTATGGCAAGCCAGACATCTTCCTCACAATGACTGCCAATCCTAAATGGAAGGAGATTGAAGAAAACATCATCAGACGGCCATGATCGACCAGACATTGTCACACGAGTATTTCAACTCAAACTCAAAGAACTACTCGAAGACATACTACACAACACATTCTTGGACATGTCACAGCACACGTGTATGTCATAGAATTTCAGAAGAGAGGACTACCACATGCACACATGATCCTGTTCTTTCGAAAGCTGATAAACCCAGAACACCACAACAGGTATTGTTGACATGTACTAATAATTCTTACTCACATTTTATTTACACCAATGCCATGATGCACATGCTAACTACAACTATTCTGTAGTCATTTTATATAAAATTGTTAATTATCATAATCATTATCAGGTGGATCCACTGATATCAGCAGATATTCCAGACCCACAGGATGCAAAATACCACAAGTTGGTCCTCAAATACATGACACATGGACCCTGTGGAGTTTTAAATCCTCAATGCGTGTGCATGGAAAACAACAAATGCAAAAAGCACTTTCCGAAAGAACAAGTTGCTGAAGCTCAAATTAATGTCAACGGCTATCCTCTCTACAGACGACGCTGTCATCATCCAGTCAATCTGAATGATCACATTTTCGATGATATAGGGGTAGTGCCACACAACAGACACCTACTCATCAAATATCAGTGTCATATCAACATGGAAATATGCAGCACAGTAAAAAGTGTCAAGTACATTTTCAAATATATCCCTAAAGGACATGATATGGCACATGTTGAAATTCTTGAAGAAAGTCAACAGCAAGTACCTCAAGACATTGAACGAGGTGCGCCGACACATCAACGCAAGATATATTGGACCAAATGAAGCTGTCTATTGGCTTATGCAGTTCCCCATCCACGACAAAAGCCACATAGTCAAACAGCTTTCTGTTCATCTGCCATTTGAGTAGAGTAACTCAAGTGCAGCCGAGACCTTGTAAGCAAAAGTTTGCACTCAGACTTTTGCTATTGCATACACGAGGAGCCACTTCATTTGAAGATCTTCGTACAGTGAAAGGTAATCTATGTGATTCCTTCAAGATGCAGCATTAGCTCTAGGGCTATTAGAAGATGATGCCGAAGTCACACGTTGCTTTGATGAAGCTGCCATCTTCATTTGGCCTTCGCAACTCAGACAGTTGTTTGCATCATTGCTACTCTTTCAAACGCCATCAGACATCAGAACTCTCTTCAACGCCTTCAAAGAAGCAATGAGTGAAAAATTTGTCAGACGTGATCAACTCAACAAACCAGACATAACCTTCCAAGACAGACACATGTATCAATGTCTACATGATATTGACAACAATTTGAAGGTTCATGGTTTGTCCATCACGAATTACGATCACCTTCCTCAGCTACCGGCCGACTTTGTCATTCAAGAACAAGGTGATTTACAACTTAACATGATGATATTCACTGTAATAATTTAGCCAACATATACTTCTATTGATCCCAAATGAAACTGTTGTTTATGTTTTCAGAGGACGATCACATAGATGTTGAACATGAAAGAGAGCAAGGACAACAAATGCACGTTGCATTGAATCTAGAACAGCGAGTTGTTTACACAGCCATTATTCAAGCAATTGACCCGCAATCTCAACAGAACTGTCATTTTCTCGACGTACGAGCTGGCACAGGGACAACATTTCTCTACAACATGTTGGTTCGTAATCTTCATGCATCTGGGCACAAAGTCCAGTGTATGGCTTGGTCAGGTATGGCAGCTACACTGCTTATTGAAGGCAGAACATCACATTCACAATTCCAAATTCCAATACCATTGAAGCTGGAATCAACATGCAATGCCAAGAGACAGAGCAGAAGAGCACAAGTGTTGCGTGAAACAGCCCTGTTCATGTGGGATGAAGCTTCAATGATACCAGCATTGGCATTACAAGCAGTTGACAGACTGCTTCAGGATATCACACGAGTTGACAAGTCATTTGGTGGCAAATTCATGTTACTTGGTGGTGATTTCAGACAGGTCTTACCTGTTGTTCCCAAAGCAGGAACAGAGAAAATCGTATCAGAGTCTTAAATCATGTGAAATCAATGATCTGTGGGCACAGTTTCAACAACATCGCCTGCACACAAACATGAGAGCTGTTCAAGATGAATCGTACAGAGAATTCTCAAAATGGCTCCTAAGACTCGGCAACAAACAAGAACCATATGATGCACTTGACAACATCACTTTGCCACATCAAATATGCACATCTTCGCAAGAGGAAATGCTCAACTTCATATATCCCCAGCCTAATACACCACAGTTGGGCCTCATGCTGGATCCCGTAACCATTTCAGAACGTTGTTGTCTAACCCCAGAGAATGACTTCTCATATGAAATCAATGACATCATTCTGGAAAACTAAAACCTCCTGACAGAACATACTACAGCACAGATAGTGTGATAACAGAGGATCCAAATGAGGAGGCGGCATATCCAATTGAGTTTCTCAACAATCTAATTCCTAATGGAATGCCATTACACCGACTTAGACTCAGGGTATACTTTTTCTATATGTTCAAATTATACATTAACTCTACACTTATTTTAAATATTAATATTGGTCCTCCGTTGATACACATTGTAATCTCGAACTATCCTTATTTAAAGGCCTACGGTAATCAAAAAGAGTGATATGATTTTTTTTGCATTTCATGGTAAACCTACTCGAACTGATCCTAAAACCGTTTCCAGAATGAAAATTGATCCAGTAGAATTGTTTTTACAAGCCCGCAAAATTATTGATTTTGCCATTTCAACTGCGACAAACGTGACATAATAACCAGGAACCATTCCAAGTTTTTGTATTGAAGTGTATTGTAGCTTTTTGCTTCACTCCGTCTAGCTCAATAAATAACTAATTAATTAAAAATCGCACCCAAAGGCATGTATCTTAAAGTGTTTTTACAAACTTTAAAATTTTTTTCATAATTTTAGAAAGCGATTTCGGGGGAGTAATTGGGGTCTGAATTGGGGCAGTTTTGGTTGTGACGTCAAACTGCGGGAGGTCGATCAACTGCGGCAGAGAGCGGAAGCAAACAACGGGGATTATGAGTGTTGAGATGAAATATACTTTTGCATTTGACTTGACTGAGTCGCATATGATGTATATGTGTGAAAGAATCCAGAGATGTTTTCAGAATTTACATGGATTATTTACGCTCAGAGTTGGCTTTTTAAGATATATCTGATGCTGCTAAGTTGTTGTCAGTCCAGTCTTATCAAAACGAATTACTTTTACATCACGTCTGGCTGGAACGCCAAGTTGCTACAGTGTTTTCATCGGGGTAGAACTTGGAGAAATAAAATAGAACTAATCGCAATATTCTGCATAGCAATTCATCATCACAGTCAGATGTGTTACAAGTTTTCTGTTGAAACACGATGGTTCCAAAATTCGAAATGGACAAAAAATGAACTGGTGTTTCCGTGGCTTTATGTTTTAATTTCTGTCTGGCCTATATGTGTATTGTGAGCAAAATGCACGCCTTCAGCTCTCCTTCTCTGTTTCATTTCATTTCAAATTTGTTTTGAAAACGGCTGCTTGAAAATCCCATTTATTAACTAACTGCTGTAACAGCTTCCTTTGCCTGGTCTTCTAACAACAACCCTGCCATCTTGTTTGTTACTAGTTTTACTCACACAGCTCTGCAATCCATGATTTCTGGCAAACTTCCTTTGTGAATGCTTCCAGCTGCTTGGAAATCCGACCGCGCGGAGTAAGATGTGTTTCGACTGACCACGCGGTTTGTAGTACCCTGTTTCAAAGGGCCTCTATAGCGGTA
Source organism: Sanderia malayensis (assembly GCA_013076295.1). Classification (NCBI taxonomy): domain Eukaryota; kingdom Metazoa; phylum Cnidaria; class Scyphozoa; order Semaeostomeae; family Pelagiidae; genus Sanderia; species Sanderia malayensis. The sequence goes on from RQOL01000918.1 coordinate 79,135, forward strand.
CCGTAAGTTCGATTTTTTTGGTTAATAGTTGAAACGACGCGCGAAAAGTTATAGTATTGTACCCTAGGAAGCGATTTTTTAATAAGGGCTGGGGCTACGCATAGTGCAGATTTGAAAACTTTTCCCGATACTCTCCCATTATAGAAGTCGATTTGTGTCCTGGTTATGACGTCATACCATGTCGCAGTCGGTGCCCCATTTCAAAGCCAAATTTAGTATACTTATTGTGATGCAATAAAAACAAAACAGGCACCAAAGTAATCAGTAAAGAATGAAATTTCATTTTATGAAAAAAAACGGGAAAGTGATTTTTGATTGCAGTAGGCCTTTAAGGTTGGTGCAACAATCATTCTTCTGAGGAATTTGACTCCAAAGAAAGGTCATTGTAACGGCACAAGACTCATTGTACGCCATCTCCGATGTAATGTGATCACAGCAGAGATCATCACGAAGGAACACAGAGGCCAGCAGGTCATGATTCCCAGAATAACTTTGTCAACACAAGACACTGAGATGCCGTTCAACATCAAACGACGGCAATTTCCAGTCAGACTAGCATACTGCCTTACTATCAACAAGGCACAGGGATAATCTCTGATGTATGCTGGTTTGTATTTACCTAAGCCCGTGTTCACACATGGTCAGTTATATGTGGCCATGTCCAGAGCAACATCTTTTGACGGGCTCAAAGTATTCCTCCCAGAGGAAACACACAGGAAGATAAAAAACATTGTCTTCCAAGAAGTCCTGTAAAGGTCTTAACAAACTTTTGAGCATAAATTGCGTTCCTCACAGAGGGTGTCAGTCTACCAAAATGCACATACACAAAATATGGGGCTCAGATTGTGGTTACAGTGTGATGTTCCCTGTTGTGATATCAGCACAACACTCAGAAAGCAAAGCCATAAAAAGCTTTGAACATTGCTGGCTTGCCACGCCACTCCAGTCAATAAGATCCGCCAAGAACGATCTGCACACTTTCACGACACTCCATTGTCCGAGGGTGTTCGCCAACAGCAACAACACGATCTGGGTCCTTGGTACCACCCTTATCAGAAGAGGTATGTTTTTCCATGATGTCTGATATTGCCTATGGGAGTATGGCTTTCCTTTTTTCTGTGAAAACTGCATTTAAAAAACTTTAGCCTCTTTTCCATCAATGGCCACCGGTAACGTAACATCGCTAACTTTGAAAGTAAGATTAAAAATTTCAAACAGCTGGGCTTGGCATCACAAAAAGATCATCAAATAGGGCAACTGGAAGTTGGTAAACTATTTACAAATTTACAGTGGACATTTTCAATGCATGTTACAGGTAATACAGATCTTATTTTTAACTCATTCCCAATTAATTTTCCTGAAGTTGCTACACCAGCTTAATTTAAGTTAGGCCATGCTAACTGCACTGATTTAAACGAAATCGAAAATTTAGATTTTTTATTTTATACCTTGATACTTTACTTCTTTCCAAAATAAATGTTTTATGCCCTGACTACATGTGCCTGCCAGTGCTAGCTTGGATTTAAAATGATTCTTGAAGTATTTACCAATTTATGGGTTTTTTACATTGCATCTCACAAGCAGAATATATTGACATCCCTATGAAACTATTTTTATCTTCAATATTAATGATGGATGAAGTATTCATAGACCAGTGGAAAGATAATTTTCACTTATCTTGCATTTCAAATATCCTTTTCCATGTAATCCACAAGGGCTATTGATCATGATGGCTGCACAACTATCATGTTGTCCTATTATCCTGTAACTATCATATTGTCATTCCATTGATTATTAATTCTTCCTTTTTTTCTCGTATGATTCTTAGTGATCAAATATTGAAGTGCTTAACCCAAGTTGTCAATGTCACTAATACTTGCTATTAACACCATGCAAATGTAAAATGACCGAAACAAACATTTACTACACTATGCATGAAAAGTCAATGGAAACTTTGAAAAACTCATGGAAGGGGAATTCTGTTAATGTAAGTTTCTATCACATTGTAATTTAAGCAGCTGTGTGTCAGGTTATTGCATAATTATAATAGACTTATATGGGACACTGGTAAAATAACGATGCAATATTCCATGTCAATGCAAAAATCGCCAATACGGGGCTTATTTTGTAAAAATAAGGTCAATGTCTCTAACTTTATTCTACACCCCCCTAAGGTGCTGTGTACTATCTGGAAACATGACTAAAAGCAAATACTAAGGTGAGCCTAGGGAGCTAAACTATTGTACAGGAGGTCTAAGGAGGCATCAGCGTGAGCAAATGCAGCATGCGAAGTGCGCCCTATCAGTCAATGTTTCTTGATAATAGATAGACAGGCTAACGTAGCGAGCTAACGCATTGTACGTGGGGTTGAAAGAGTCATGAGCATAAGCGAATGCAGCACACGAAGTGCGCCCTACCCATCAATGTTTCGTGATAATAGAAAGACAGGCAAGCGTAGCGAGCTAACCCATTGTACGTGGGGTTGAAAGAGGCATGAGCATAAGCGAATGCAGTACATGAAGTGCGCCCTATCAGTCAATGTTTCTTGACAATAGATGCGCATGTGAGCGTAGCGAGCTAACGCCTTGCACGTGGGGTTGAAAGAGACATGAGCATAAGCGAATGCAGTGCACGAAGTCTGCCCTACCAATCAATGTTTCTTGATAATAGATGGACAGGCGAGCATAGCGAGCTAACCCATGGTAAGTGGGATAGACGTATGATGTATGTAGGTATGAATGTATGTATGTAGGTATGTATGTATGTATGTATGTATGTATTTATGTATGTATGTATGTAGGTATGTAGGTATGTAGGTATGTATGTATGTATGTATGTATGTAGGTATGTAGGTATGTAGGTATGTATGTATGTATGTATGTAGGTATGTATGTAGGTACATAGGTATGTATGTATGTATGTATGTATGTATGGATGTATGTTTGTATGTATGTATATATGTAGGCATGTAGGTATGTATGTATGTATGGGCATGAGGGTCAGCGAATGCTGCCCGCAAAGCGCGCCCATCAGAGTAAGCTGTTTTACTTGAGGGGCTCGGGCGAACGAGCAAAGCGAGTGATGACCCCTAGTATAAACACAAAACGGGTTTCAATAGCGAATTTCTTTAGCAGAATTATACTCAGAATTTCATAAATTTTTAAATTAAAACATAATTTAAATTGTATCAAATTGTTTTATAATAATATTTAAAGAAAACTGCAAAAAGGCTCCTTGAGAAATGTTCACAAAAATTTATCGATTTGGAGTAATTAAAGTGCCAATAATTATAATTTCTTTCACTCAAAAGCGTGCAAATTCTCTCTCATTTAAAAGATAATGATTTCAAATTTAAAGGCGGGCTGAACATTATCGAGGGGTAAAAAATCCAGATGGCAACATTGCCCACCCATGCGGACTAGCGCATCAGAAGCAGCACCAAGCACAACCCCGATAGCTGTGCACAGTTGCCTGCAGGCCTACCACAGGCTGGCGTGCACAGGACATGAAGCCCAGAATGCTCTCAAGCAAACAGATCTGAAAAGTTGGGCGGAAGAATAAGACTTTGAAAAAAATAATATGTTAACACGAATTGCTTATGTGTTCACAAGTCTATAGGACGAAGGGCTTAATCTCAGAAAATAGTGGCAACAAGGTGGCAACAACACTACTTCGTACAATAACCTGTTCCTATGGAAGCCGAAAAGGGTCAATCTCGATTTCATTTACAAATCCTGAAATATATTACAAATCTTCGTTTCAGAAAAAAATCTGCATTCATAAATTTATCAAATACACAATTGACTTGAAAATCCCAAAATATTTTTCAAATCCGCATTTCCATTTCCAAATCTTCAAATTCTTTAGCAAATCCACAATTTACTTTTCATATCCGCAAATTTGTTCCAAATCGACATTTCAATTAACAATCCCGAAATGCTTTTGAAATTGACATTCCAATTTGCAAATCCCGAAATATTTACCAAATCCACAATTCACTTTTCAATCCTCATATATGTTCCAAATCGATATATTTCCCGAAATGATTTCCCAAAAAGTGCGCCCTTTTATTTTAAAAAAATATCCCAAGGCTTGTAGTTGAAAATGTATTGCTGGAACTGTGGTCACCAGCTTGCTCATGAAAACATTTTCTGTGGACGGTGTGGGGCGAAGAAAAAGGGTAACACTGAGGTTATACCAACGAATGGGACTGAAAGGAATCTGGTGGAGCATTATTTCAGAAAAGGATATCAGTATGAATCCATTTTGATGCTTTTAGGCAAGTATCATCAAATAGAATGGAGCCTCAGTACATTAAAACATCGTTTGAGAGGCTATGGATTGCAAAGAAATAGCGCTGACTTTTGTGAAGACAATGTTCGTGAGATAATTAAAAGGGAGGTAACAGGACCAGGATCGTTAATGGGTTATCAATGGATGTGGAAGAAACTCAAAATTAAACATAACCTCACCGTCCCACGAGATACAGTGAGAATGCTTCTCCATGAGGTTGATCCTGTTGCGACAGCGCAGCATCAATCCCGAAGGCTCATCAGAAGAAACTACACATCTGGTGGCCCAAATGCAGCATGGCACATTGGCGGATATGATAAAGTAAAGCCATATGGTTTTCCTATACATGGCTGCGTCGATGGCTTTTCGCGGAAAGTTTTATGGTTGAAAGTTGGAAGAAGTAACAATAACCCTTATATAACAGGAAGCTATTTCGTCAATGCCCTCCAAAAGTATGGCTGCTGTCCCTCCATTGTACAAGCAGATTGTGGTACAGAAAATGGTATAATCGCAGGTATTCAATGTGCTCTAAAAAATGACTTGAAAGCGCACAGGTATGGCTCTTCACCTTCAAATCAAAGAATAGACAATTGGTGGTCTCACTATAAACGTGGTTACTCTACTTGGATGATCGACCATTTCAAGGGTCTCGTTGCCAGTGGACTTTTTGTACCTGGAAGCCATGTGCACATGGAATGCGCATGGTTTGTATGTGCAAGATTCCTTAAATGGAGCTAGACACTGTTGCGGAAGAGTGGAATAATCATTTGATCAGAAAACCAAGACATGCAGCTATTTCTGGTGTTCCTGATCAACTTTATCATATACCAGAATGGTTTGTGTTACGTACCCACGGTTTGTGGGTCAGTCCACGGTTTCGTAATATAACACTGAGATATCATATTCCGCGAGGCTGGATAGAATTGCATATGGACAGCAAGTAACGTTTGGCTGCAGCACGCTCGCAGTAGTATATATATATATCACGAAGTTTATCGTTTTGTTTTGTTCGTTTTTACATGGTGAACTTAGTACCAGTCGCTGTTTCTGTTTTTTCGTGGCATCCCGTCAAATCATCGTGAACGTTGTGAGTTGGAAACAACAGATTTTGTGAGTCACAATTTGAACTATATATCATCGAACTATGTAGTCGTTAAGTTCATTATAAATTGCTTTATATTCTCATCAGATCAAACTACTGGATAGTTGTATGTTCCGTATTTTCTTATCTATGTTTTGTTATCGATTGTATTCTTTGCTATGCCTGTTTCGGCCTTTACGTTGATTCAAGCTCATCGTCGAATTTCGTTTACTAGTATCATATTTCCCGATATATACGCCTTGACATTCTATATCTATTGTTTTACACCATTTATTCTAGAAGTTTCGAAGCTTTCCTTGTTAGAATTTTGTATTTTTTATTATTTAGTTACCAAACGATTGTTCAGAAAATTATGAGAGTCCAGCCACTCAACTGTTGTATTTTCTGACCTGGTTATCTGCTCGCCTAAAGAGTATTCGCTACCCCTGAGGGCGTGACAGTTTGGCTATTCAGACTGTGGGGAACAAATCAATGAAGATAAGATTTGATGCATTATTGATCAATACGATGTGCATGCAGAAGCCACACGGGCCCTTGATTGTGATGACAAAGACCTGGTTGCACATTTCAAGGATGTGGTTGAAAGTAACAACATGAGGTATCCACCACAGGACTGGACGTATGCGTCCCAACTGTTTGCTTACTTAATTCGGTCAACTGACATCTGATAGTGTGCCCTAAATTCACGATTATTATGTTTTCATAACGAAATCAGATATGTGAATGCTCCTCCAAATTTCTTAAGGATTTCTCTCTCTCTACTGACTCATAAGCTTTGCAAGGTCACAATTTGGAAGCAATGCCCTGAATTTTTAAATCATCGGCAGAAAGTAGAGTAAAAAAAAGAGGCCGCTCTATCTAAATGTATCATATCAAAATTGTCATGCTTGAATTATATTGGCAGTGCGTGTTTAGCATTTTCCGAATCCCTGGGTTCCTTTTACTGCCATCTCCATTGTTTTCTTCATCTCTGTGATATTTGATAGATGTACTGGTATCACCATAGTTATTGCACACGTACTGACCTCTGGTAGACACTGGCAATGTGTCCCTGATGTGGACAGTGGACAGTGATGCTTAAACTCAACTGATATGTTTCGCTGGAGGCCCAACGCAGGCTTAATGCTGCATCCTGTAATGAACTGTGTAAGCTCAGTGTGGCTGACAGATGATGTTTCTGGAGGACAAAAAAATTGGAAATTTTAGGTCACTTTGCTTTTTGCTATAAACAATTTCAGTTTAATATAAACCATGAAAAAGAGCCTGTTTACATTTGGGAATGTAGATCCTCAAAATTTCTTGAAAATTCTTGAAACATAATCTATTCTTAAACCCATCAAGAAACATAATCTATTCTTAACTCTATCAGGAACAAAGTTCATTTCATACTTATAGGGTACAGTATACACATTAGTGTGGTTCATTGTTTCGAGGTTTTGGGCAGAGTTTCACATGGGAACTTATAAACTGTTGAAAACGCTTAATAATTTGCTTCGAGGTTACAGCAAAGGGGTATTGTACTTGCCATCTTCAAAACATTCTTCCACAAAGTCTAAGAAGGCCTTGTATGTTTCAATTTCTAGTGAGCGTCTATTTGACCCAACTTCACTGAATTCTGGTCTCAGGAAGGCCAGGAAAGAATCCAACTTCCACTGAAAGTCCTTCAATATACAGAAAACATGTTCAAATAGCAATGGCTGCTCTCTCAACACATTTATAAGTTTGTAACAGTTCAAACCAGCAATGATTTCATTTAACATTGAGAGCATTGTCTCAACTTTAAACTTGATGAACATTGATCTAAAAAAGCACAATGTGTTTTAAATAGCATTGCAACATTGATTTTTTATTCAAAATTGTTAGAAAATGAAACTTGGGTTAGGCATTAAAAGATACACTTGAGACACTCACTCTCTCACAATTTGCTGCTGTGAAATTGTTGCCTTGTATGGATTACCTCGGTAACCAATGGCTTCCAACATATCAAGAGCCTTGTCAGAACTGAACAAGTGTTGCACTTCATCATCTGTTTCCAATGAGGACAACTGCATATAAAATGGACAAAGAAATGAGTGCTTCCCACATATATTCAACTTATGCAGAAATTCAACTCATATATGGTTGAAAACACTGAAATTGTTACTTGCCTTTTGATATAAATCATTATACAAGTCCCCATTGCCAAGGCAGGTTGGAAGACATTGCTTGGCACCCTGTATTCCATTGATAATGAATTTATAAATCCAGGGGGACAAGAATGCTAGTGCTGGTTCACCATTGCATAATGAGGCAGCAAATACATGACCAATACTATAAAGAGTACCATCCGTAACACTCATTACAACACATGATGGTTCATACCCAATCAGCACGTCACCGGTAAAGAACTGCTCCTTTATTTGGTGGAGACTTTCCGAAAAGCAAATAGCTTCTGTTCATTCTGGAGATTTAATGTCAACAATTTAAAAAATTCAAGAAAAAAACATGTATACATGAATTGCACAAAACTGCTAGACACCAGGTTATGGAAAATCAATGCATCAATGTAAAATAAACACACCTGCGTAAAATTCTCTGGACAAACCCCCAGTGTCAATCCCTGCCTCGCCAATGTAATTTACCCTGTAAACATTACACCATCTCGATTTGTTCCATTTTCTTTTGAAAAATTCTGTGAAATATGAAAGTGCATGTCCTCGTCTCACATTGACTGCTATCTCATCAGCACCCACTTGATAGGACCTCATCACTGTCACTAACTGTCCTTGCCAATCACTATCAATAGCAGATTCTATTTCAGAATCATCCCCATTATCATAATCATCATGCAATCCTGATATTAATTCATCTGAGAATATCAGTGGTGTTTCTGCTTTCTGCAAGCAGCTGTTAGCATGCTCTTCAATTGTACTCATTGAAAATTGCAGATTACATATTGGACATTGCATTTTGCATCAGATGATGGTCTTCGCTTGAAGATTTCATAAACAGCTTCAAACTCAAATGGACTTGCTGAAGGCTGTTCAATGGCAATTGACACAGCTGACATCGAGGTTATTCCCTCCGTCAGCAATGGGGAGGGAGGAGCAACAGTGGAGCAATTGTCATGATGCTTCATATAAGGATAAGATAATGCAGTATCATCATCATCACCATGAACAGAAGTGTCAGAAACACATATTTCAACAGGCACTCCGGATTTGATCTCCAAGTCATCCTCTGTGCAAAGAAACAAATTTAACCTAGAGTAGGGCTTTCCAAGCTCCTTCTTATACCCTTCTATAGTAAAAGGAGCATTTGAGACAGGAACCTTCTGTGGCACTTTAAAATATGGGTACAGCAGGGCGTAGCTTTTTGTTGCATCAAAAAACTGATTGTGAGTTGCATGCTTGTGGACCGCTGCTTTTAGGACTTCATCATATTTCATAGCCTTCCTCACATCAAGACTTGCTAAGCTGCCTCTAATAATAGACAGATCTCCATTGTCGTTTTCTTTAGCAATACCAACATCTTCACATTTTCACTACAAACTAGTGGTCATCACTCGCTTCGCTCATTCGCCCCAGCCCGTCAATTAAAAAAGCTTAGTCCGGTTGGCGCTCTTCAGGCGCTGCATTCGCTCCCGCTCATGCCCATTGATACATACATACATACATACATACATACATACATACATACATACATACATACATACATACATACATACGCACATACTATACCTAAATACTATACCAACGTACTATACCTACTATGCAAACATACTATAACTACTCTACAAACAACCTACTATACCTACTATAAAATCATACTATACCTACATACTATACCAACATACTATACCTACTATAAAACATAGTATACCTACATACTATACCTACTATAAAACATACTATACCTACCATACAAACATCTATACCTACATGCTATACCTATAAATTATACCAACATACTATACCTACGAAAAAAACATGCTATACCTACATACTGTACCTACATACCTACCTACATACATACATACATACATACATATATACATGCCTACATACATACATACATACATACATACACACATACATACCTTGGCACACTTCGTGCGCTGCATTGGCTAACGCTCATGCCTCTGTCAACCCCACGTACAATAGGCTAGCTCGCTGTGCTCGCCCCTCTATCTATTATCAAGAAACATTGGCTGATAGGGCGCCCTTTTTGCGCTGCATTCACTTACGCTCATGCCCCTGTGAACCCCACGTACAATGGGTTAGCTCGCTGCGCTCGCCTGTCTATCTGTCTGTCTATTTTTGCATCGACATGCAACATTGGATCATAAGATGGCAATTGACCTTTGAAAGCATAAAACCTTTGGTGAAGGGATAGTAAAAATTTGAATGAATGTAAATTGTAACTTTGGGTAGGTTAGCAGAAAAATGAACTTAAATTTGACTCTACCATTTGAGCAAGGATAGTTGTCTCCCAAGGATAAAGGTAACACATTGTTATTGTGCCCCACATCAGTCTATGAGGCAATAACATGACACAAAAGGTAATTAAATTACAATGTGATAGAAACTTACATAAACAGAATTCTCCTTTCATGAATTTTTCAAGGAATCCATTGACTTTTCATGCATAGTGTGGTTAATGTTTGTTTCAGTCATTTGACATTTGCATGGTGTCATTAGCAAGTATTAGTGACATTGACAGCTTCGGTTAATCACTTCAGTATTTGTTTCACTAAGAATCATATAGGAAAAAGGAAGAATTAATAATCAATGAAATGACGATATGATAGTTATAGGGTAATAGGAGAACATGATAGTTTTGCAGCCATATTCATCAATAGCCCTTGTGGATTAGATGAAAAAAGATGTTTGAAATGCAAACTAAGTGAAAATCATTTTTCCACTGGTCTACGAATGCTTCATCCATCATCAGTATTGAAAATAACAATAGTTTGATGAGGATGTCAATATATATTTGTTGTGACACATACATGGAGGCAATGAACAAAGAGAATCAATAAATTGGTAAATACTTCAAGAAATAGTTTAAATCCAAGCTAAGACTGGCAGGCACATGCAGTCAGGGCATCAAACATCTATTCTGGAAGAAAATAAACTATAAAGGTATTAAATAACTAATGAAAATTTTCGATTTCGTTGCAATCAGTAAAGTTTTCATGGCCTAACCAAAATTAAGATGGTTTAACAAGTTGATGAGATTGAATTGGGAATAAGTTAAAAATCAAGTATAAGTGTATTACCTGTAACATACATTGAAAATGTCCCCTGTAAATTTGGAAATAGTTTCCCAATTATAAGTTGTCCTATTTGATGATCTTTTTGTGATGCAAAGCCAAGCTGTTTCAAATTCATATTTCAAAAGTTATCTTTGAGCATTGATGGAAAAGAGGCCAAAGTTTTTCAACTACCTCGTTTCAATGGCGGATAAAGGGCTATTATTGGCAAAGAAGAAGAGCAGAAATGCATGTCATTAAGAACGCACATTGACGAAGCTCAGTAAATTAGAAGAGAGTAGATTAATCCTGCATTTTTTTTGCATATAATGTATTAGTACATAAACGGTAAAAAGTAAGTATCATTCATGATAGCTTAAACTATGTGCTACACACAACTATAAAAAACTTTTGGCATACAATTTCATAAAGGTAAACATGAGCTTTAACATGCATGAATAAATATGTACACATACTTCTGATGTCCATTTAATGTTCATGTTTTATAAATGGAATAGTGAACATGAATGAGAGATAATTTGTCCTGTCTGTAAATAGTATTGATTTCTTCATCATGTGGAGTGTTTAGCAATGTCGACAGCATTGTTCAATAGGAATTCATACTCACGTGGCACACATTAATGCGTTTTCACGATTAGGAATAAGTCCTAATCGTCCTGTGTGTTTCCTCTGGGAGGAGTACTTTGAGCCCGTCAAAAGATGTTGCTCTGGACATGGCCACATATAACTGACCATGTGTGAACACGGGCTCAGGTAAATACAAACCAACATACCTGAGAGATTGTCCCTGTGCCTTGTTCATAGTAAGGCAGTATGCTAGTCTGACAGGAAATTGCCGTCGCTTGATGTTGAACGGCATCTCACTGTCCTGTGTTGACAATGTTATTCTGGTAATCATGACCTGCTGGCCTCTGTGTTTCTTCGTGATGATTTCTGCTGTGATCACGTTCCGTCGGAGATGGCGTACAATGAGTCTTGTGCCATTGAGTCTTGTGATTAGGTTTGGTAGTAGTAAAAATGAAGATTGCCGGTTACATTAGCTTAAAGCTCGAACACCAACTTCAAGGGGTAACCTTTGTTCCAGGTTTCCTTGTTCATGAAAACTGCAATAAGTAAATGAGTTAATTGGTTGAGAGGAGGGTGATCCAATGCTAATTATTGTCAAAACAGTTATGGTTAATGGAGAGATTGCAGTTTTCACAGAGAAGAGGAAAGCCATACTCCCATAGGCACTATCGGAGAGCATGGCAAAGCATATCTCTTCTGGTACGGGTGCTACCCAGGACCCAGATCGTGTTGTTGCTGTTGGCGAACACCCCCGGACAGTGGAGTGTTGTGAAAGTGTCCGGATCGTTCTTGGCGGATCTTATTGACTGGAGTGGCGTGGCAAATCAGCAATGTTCAAAGCTTTTAACGGCTTTGCTTTCTGAGTGTTGTGCTGATATCACAACAGAGAACATCACACTGTAGTGCAATGCCGATCCGCTAGAACCACAATCTGAGCCCCGTAATTTGTGTATGTGCATTTTGGTAGACTGACACCCTCTGTGAGCAACGCAATTTATGCTCAAAAGTGTGTGAAGACCTTTACAGGACTTCTTGGAAGACAATGTTTTTTGTCTTCCTGTGTGTTTCCTCTGGGAGGAGTACTTTGAGCCCGTCAAAAGATGTTGCTCTGGACATGGCCACATATAACTGACCATGTGTGAACACGGGCTCAGGTAAATACAAACCAACATACCTGAGAGATTGTCCCTGTGCCTTGTTCATAGTAAGGCAGTATGCTAGTCTGACAGGAAATTGCCGTCGCTTGATGTTGAACGGCATCTCACTGTCCTGTGTTGACAATGTTATTCTGGTAATCATGACCTGCTGGCCTCTGTGTTTCTTCGTGATGATTTCTGCTGTGATCACGTTCCGTCGGAGATGGCGTACAATGAGTCTTGTGCCATTGCAAAGCCCTTTCTTTGGATTTAGATTCCTCAGAAGAATGATTGTTGCACCAACCTATAATAAGGAATATTCGAGGTTACAATGTGTATCATCGAAGGACCATTATTAATATTTTAAAATAAGTGTAGAATTAATGTATAATTAGTACATATAGGTAAATTATACCTTGAGTCTAAGTCAATGTAATGGCATTCCGTTAGGAGTTAGATTGTTGAGAAACTCAATTGGATATGACGGCTCCTCATTTGGATCCTCTGTTATCACACTGTCTGTTCTATAGTATGTTCTGTCAGGAGTTTGTAGTCTTTCCAGAATGATGTCACTGATTTGATGTGAGAAGTCATTCTTTGGGGTAAGACAACAACATTCTGACATGGTTACCGGATCCAGCATGAGGCGCGACTGTGGTGTATTAGGCTGGGGATATATGAAGTTGAGCATTTCCTCTTGCGAAGATGTGCATATTTGATGTGGCAAAGTGATATTGTCAAGTGCATCATGTGGTTCTTGTTTATTGCCGAGTCGTAGGAGCCATTCTGAGAATTCTCTGTAAGATTCATCTTGAACAGCTCTCATATTTGTGTGCAGGGTATGTTGTTGAAACTGTGCCCACAAATCACTGATTTGATATGATTTAAGACTCTCTGATACGATTTTCTCCCTTCCTGCTTTGGGAACAACAGGTAAGACCTGTCTGAAATCGCCACCAAGTAACATGAATTTGCCACCCAATGGCTTGTCAACTCTTGTGATATCCCGAAACAGTCTGTCAACTGCTTGTAATGCCAATGCTGGTATCATTGAAGCTTCATCCCATATAAACAGGGTTGTTTCACGCAACATTTGTGCTCTTCGGCTCTGTCTCTTGACATTGCATGTTGATTCCAGCTTCAATGGTATTGGAATTTGGAATTGAGAATGCGATGTTCTGCCGTCAATAAGCAGTGCTGCTGCAATTTCTGACCAAGCCATACACTGAACTTTGTGCCCAGATGCATGAAGGTTACGAACCAACGTGTTGTAGAGAAATGTTTTCCCTGTGCCAGCTGGTCCGTCGAGAAAGTGACAGTTTTGTTCTGATTGCGCCTCAATTGCTTGAATAATGGTGGTGTAAACAACTCGTTGTTCTGGATTCAATGCAGCGCGCATTTCTTCTCCTTGCTCTCTTTCGTTTTCAACATCCATGTGATCTTCCTCTGAAAATATAAACAACAGTTTCATTTGGGATAAATAGAAGTATATGTTGGCTAAATTATTACAGTGAATATCATCATGTTAAGTTGTAAATCACTTTGTTCTTGAATGACAAAGTCAGCCGGTAGCTGAGGAAGGTGATCGTAATTCGTGATGGACACACCATGAACCTTCAAATTGTTGTCAATATCATGTAGACATTGATACATGTGTCTGTCTTGGAAGGTTATGTCTGGATTGTTGAGTTGATCACGTCTGACAAAGTCTTCACTCATTGCGTCTTTGAAGGCGCTGAAGAGTGTTTTGATGTCTGATGGCGTTTGAAAGAGTAGCAATGATGCAAACAGCTGTCTGAGTTGTGAAGGCATATTGAAGATGACAGCTTCATCAAGGCAACGTGTGACTTCGGCATCATCTTCTAATAGCCCTAGAGCTCATGCTGCATCTTTGAAGGAGTCAGATAGATTACCTTCTACTGTACGAAGGTCTTCAAATGAAGTAGCTCCTCGTTGATGCAATAGCAAAAGTCTGAGTGAAAATTTTTGCTCCCAATGTCTGGGCTGCACTTGATTTACTCCACCAATGATTGGCATTGTTCTTCGTTGTCTGGCTGTCCATGTTTTGGGACACTCCTGGAAGACATAGTGCTCTGGTATCTCATGATAGAGGTACTGACGTGCAGCTGGATCTTGCTGGTTGAGTTCAAACCATGCTGTGAGTGTTGTTCTATCACCAATGCTGTTGAGCCTTTGTTCGTCATCATTGTCATGAAAGATGACTTGTTCCTCAAATGGTAGATGAACAGAGAGCCGTTTGACTGTGTGGCTTTTGTCGTGCATGGGGAACTGCAGAAGACGATAGACAGCTTCATGTGGTCCAATATATCTTGTGTTGATGTATTGGCGCACCTCGTCGTGTTCAATGTCCTGAGGTACTTGCTGTTGATTTTCTTCACGAATTTCAACCTTTGTGGATATATTTGAAAAAGTACTTGACACTTGTTACTGTACTGCATATTTCCACGTTGATATGACACTGATATTTGATTAGTAGGTGTCTGTTGTGTGGCACTACCCAAGTATCATCCAGAGTGCGATCATTCACATTGACTGGATGAACACAGCGTTGTCTGTAGAGAGGATAGCCGCTGACAATGATTTGAGCTTCAGCAACTTGTTCTTTTGGAAAGTGCTTTTTGCATTTGTTGTTTTCCATGCACACGCATCAAGGATTTAAATTTCCACAGGGTCCATGTGTTATGTGCTTTAGGACCAACTTGTGGTATTTTGTATCCTGTGGGTCTGGAATCTCTGCTGATATCAGTTGATCCACCTGATAATGAATACGACAATTAACAATTTTATAATAGAATTGACGTACAGAATAGTTGTACTGTGCATTGGATATAAATTTAACAATGAGAGATAGTATTAGTAGTACATGTCAAAAATACCTGTTGTGGTGTTCTCGGTTTATCAGCTTGTGAAAGAAACAGGATCATATGTGCGTGTGGTAGTCCTCTCTTCTGGAATTCTATTACATACACATGTGCTGTGACATGTCCAAGAATGTGCTTGTGCAGAATGTCTTCGAGTAGTTCTTTGAGCTTGAGTTGAAATACTCTTGTGACAATGTCTGGTCAATCACTGGCCGTCTGATACGGATAAATGTTTTCTTCTATCTCCTTTCACTTGGGATTGGCAGTCATTGTGAGGAAGATGTCTGGCTTGCCATACTTCCTTATGATTGTAATTGCATCTTGAAAGTGTTGGCCATCTGGTTTTCGATTTCAGCTCTTCTGTGGAGATGATCCATCAGGCCACGATATGTGTCAACATGAAGCTGACGTTGATTATTCATAATCCAGTGCAGTTTATTGCCTTTTATCTTCGTATATGCATCTACTAGATACTGTTGAAATAAAAATGATGCAATGTGGATGGTTGAGAATGCATCCCTGACCTGGATTCTCTATAAATAGTATTCGGTGAGGGTGAGTCTGGTATGGCGATCACGATTGATGTGTTGTCGATCTCTTACATTTGCAGTAGGCAATCGTTGAAGGTCCAAACTGTATCCTCTGTCACCGTGAAAGAAGATCAATGGATACGTGAGAGGATCAGCACTTGGACTGGTTGCGTAAATCTTCATGAGATCTCACCGTCTTGCTTGAACTTGCAGTTCTCTGTCGTCAGGATTTGGTGCACCTCCATTTTGTACAGTATATATAGCTGCAATTTCTCTGTCAGTGGGATTATCGTATCTGCAATCTTGTTGTGGGCGACTTGTGATGATGATTTTGCATGTCGGAACAGGCTGATCGTTTGCAATAGCTGCTGCCGCTGTTCCTCCAATATTTCACCCATGCTTCGAAAATGTTGTGCAAATCAATTGACTGCCATTAATTCATTCTGGAGAAGTGCAACAATGTCCAAATGAAGATGCTGTTCTCCTGCAGTGTTTTGCCGTTCCTGCAATGCTTGTTGCGTTTCCATGATGTATAGTTCTGCATATTTTCTGGATCTGTCTGTTTCTGTTACACCTATTAATGATTCAAAGCATAAGTTAGGGAAATAAAAATTCAATTGTAGCCAGCATAAACAAATAATACGTTTTATTGATAATGACTGGAATCATATTGTATCAGTTACCAGTCATGTGATATGCCTTTCCGTGAATTGTGATAACTGGTGGTGCAGCTCTGGCATGATGTACCATATTAGCCTTCCATGATGCCATGGCCATTAGTGAGTTGTATTGGCGGAAGTGCTTCAAGAAATACTTTGAGATGTTCATAATACTTACTCAGCGATAAATAATAGCATATATTACTAATTATACCCTATCGATAATTTGGACAACTAAAATTAAATTAGGCAAGATCTAATTGCGCAAATAATCAGAGGCAGGATTTCTATTGTACTATACAGCTGCCACGATTGGTTTATACACGTCACGTGGTTAAAAAAGCGGGAAACTTGTTAGTGACAAGGGAATTCCCCTTCGTCCTTCAGAGAGGTTAAAAGGTAGGAGGGAGAAATTCCATCTGAAATTGAACTGAATTACATCATTACATCATGGCAATGGCAATGGTATGCCAAGTAGTAGCTTGATGATAAGGAAAAAAGCATGGTGAGAATCCAACTGCATCATCTTCAATCATTTCCATCTGAAGAGAATGTATAAAGTACTTTGACTTACTGTTCAAAATGTGTTAACTCCAGTTTCACTTTCTGAGTTTAGATAGGAAAAATGGCATAAAAAGGAATCATACTGGGAATAAATGACCACTGTTAGCACCATTTCTGTGCCAACATTACATTCATGAATGTGAATACCAAATAGAGGGTAAGTTTATTAGTGAAGGTTTTTCAATGAAATCATGCAGCCATTTCTACCTTTTAAACATGATCAAAAAATAAGACATGATTGCAACTACAGAAATATATATATGGGAACATATAATCTTGAACTTTGTGAACATACAAAAGAGGAAAATTTTTGGAACATATAATATGAACAAATTATATTAGTAATGAAATTTTGACCAAGCATGAACAAAAACTGGAAAATTTTTTGAAAATTTTGCATATGGAAAAGTAGATAATTTAAGGTTATATTTTGTATTTTTAATTGGTTTTGATTTTCTGATTGTCTCTTTCATGCATGGTCAAAAGCAGGACATGTGTAAATTAGTTTAGAAATTATTCATTAACTAATTTACACATGTCCTGCATTATTTTTGCTGCCCTTTGGGTGGGCATGGCCACCATCATTGTTCTGGAGAGTTCCTTGGTGGCCTTCCCACCCTTTTTCTCCATTTTTGTTTTCGTTGGCCTTTGCCAACTTTGACAAAGGCCTCCTTCTGGGATCTGTGAATACACAATTATGTTATAGGTTGCTTTTTTGGTGAAAGGATTATTTAGCAATATTTGGAAGATATCAATAGAACAATTGAGTTTCAAATGCAAAAGGTATACTTACTCTATATCTTTTGTGGGGAGTCACCTCCCGTCCTTGTTGTGCAAGGTTTTTGTGCTGCCCAGTTCTTTGAATTCAGCAGCACATTCCTTCTTAAAGCTAAAAATGTCTCTGTATGTTATCCCTAGGATACAAAGACAAAAAATGACAGAACGAAAACCATAACCATGAAATATGAATTAATTATTGTGGATTTTGCAAAAAACTGATGAAATATGAATCAATATTTGCTATAATTGCTTTTGCTTCATCACCAAGTCTGATGACAATTCTTTTTTCTGGCTCAGGCTTCTTCTTGCAACTGGTAGCCATAATAGCAAACCTTAAAGGAAACAAATAATAGTTGTTTTTTTAATATAAGGATAATTGGTGTGTGAAAAACAGAATATGCTTGCATGAAGCGGTACTGATACAAAATAACATATGATACAAAATCAAAAGACAACTGCTAAACTGCAAATACTGGAAAAAGAATAAGATAATTGTAATTGAAATGGTAAGTAGTAAGTTATACAAATGCTTGGTTAAGATAATAGTAATGGAGAATCTCATTATCGAAGTAACATTGAACTGAAAGTACATACCAAAATCTCAACGAAAAACAATTTAACAAGCAACTGCCAAACTACAACTACTGGAAAAAGAATAAGATGATTAGGATTGAAATGGTAAGTAGTAAGTTATACATATGCTTGGTGAAGATAATACTACTGGAGAATCTGATTATCCAAGTAACATTGAACTGAAAGTACATACCAAAATCTCAACGAAAACGATTTAACAGGCAACTGCCAAACTTCAAATACTGGAAAAAGAATAACATAATTGTGATTGAAATGGTAAGTAGTCAGTTATACATATGCTTGGTGAAGATAATGCTAATGGAGAATCTCATTATCCAAGTAACATTGAACTGAAAGTACATACCAAAATCTCAACGAAAAAGGATTCAACAGGCAACTGTCAAACTGCAAATACTGGAAAAAGAATAAGATAATTGTGATTGAAATGGTAAGTAGTAAGTTATACATATGCTTGGTGAAGACAATAGTAATGGAGAATCTCATTATCCAAGTAACATTGAACTGAAAGTACATACCAAAATCTTTTTTTCTTCAGGAGGAAGGTTCAACGGAAAACTAAACGAAGACTGGAAAAGGAATATCATCAGTGCTTAAATACATGGAAATAGTTATGCATGTAATAAAAAATTCGGGTATTATTCGTAATTGTCTTTATTAATAGTAAAAGTATAAAATATTAGTAATGAGTTTAAAACAATTTACCTGTTGACTAGTGGCTCTACTTTTGATAATGACGAACAGAAAATATTTTTGGCGGGTTGCGTGAAGATAATTTTGAATATGAACACCATAGCAACAGATTGAAAATGACCTCGTAGAATAAAATATAGATATCTGAAATCGAGGCCTCCTGGAAATGTTACAGAAAGTGTAAATATTGTTTGGGTGGAAACACCCTGGTAGTGGCCTGATAGTCTGAAATCTAGTTATGAGAAATGACTACAGAAAATGAAGACTTTTCAAGAGAAGCATATGTAATGTTGCATGCTTCACTGGTAAATTATATTCAGGTAAATAGTACATTTATGTTGTAAGATATACAGTTTTTGTTGCAACTATAATTTATAACTATGTTATAAATTGAAATCATCTCATTTCAACCTTTGTTGTGTGCTCTTAATATTCTATCATCAATTGTGCATTTTCTGTGTATTTATCAATGAAAGGTACTGCAAAAGTATGTAAATGAATTAACAAATTAGAGCACAAAGGATTGCCCACGAAGACTTCAAAAACTGCTTGAAATTGCCATTCAATGCTACATTAAAAAATATATATAAATACAATGCTACATCATACCCAAAAATACTATACATGAGCATGCAATACTATACTGTACCATACTCTATATATATAATCATTCAATACTATCTTGTATCATACTATACATATACCTAGCCGGGGGCGCTCGCGTACGCTAGCTTCCCGGAGGGGGCCAAGTGAAAAAACTTCATGTGGTTCGCGCACTTCGTGCGTTGCATTCGCTCATGCTCATGCCCCTTTCAACCCCATGTACCATGGGTTAGCTCGCCATGCTCGCCTGTGCTTCGCACACTTTGTGCGCTGCATTCGGTTATGCTCATGCCTCTTTCAACCCCACGTACCATGGGTTAGCTCGCCATGCTCGCCTGTGCTTCGCACACTTTGTGCGCTGCATTCGGTTACGCTCATGCCTCTTTCAACCCCACGTACAATGGGTTAGCTCGCTACGCTCGCCTATGGTTGGGGCACTTCGTGCACTGCATTCGCTTACGCTCATGCCCATACATACATACATACATACATACATACCTACATACATACCTACATACATACCTACATACATACCTACATACATACCTACATACATACCTACATGGGCCGGACGCAGTAGCTTCGCTCCCTCCCCGGAGCCCATCAAGTAAAAAAAGCTTAATCTGCTTGGCGCGCTGCATTCGCTCCCGCTCATGCCCATACATACATACATACATACATACATACATACATGAGCCGGGTTCGATCGCTTCGCTCCCTCCCCGGAGCCCGTCAAGTAAACAATGCTTAATCTGGTTGGAGCGCTTCGCGCGCTGCATTCGCTGCCACTCATGCCCATGCATACATACATACATACATACCCTACAATACATACCCTACAATACATACCCTACAATACATACCCTACTATACATACCCCACTATACATACCCTACTGTACATACCCTACTATACATACCCACTATACATACCCTACTATACATACCCTACTATACATACCCTACTATACATGCCTTACTATACATACAAGACGTAACATTTCTAAAGAAAGTAAAGGTGGGAGGTCAAATCCCCCCCCCTAGCAAGCGACAGCCCCGCGCCCACACTGCTCCCTGAAAGCCGTTTCTGAAAGTTGATAATTTCAGTGTGAAGTTTGAAAAAAAATAGTTACTTTCAAAAACCTAACCCATCCTGGAAAATTTAAACTCAATCTGTAATAAAAAATGTATCAAACTGTAGCTAAGGAAACAGCGAACACGTTGCAAATAGTCTCATCTTTTAACTAAATAATACTAAATTCGTAGAGACCATTTAGTGGAAGTGGTTTGAATGAAATTTCGGAGCCGTGCAAAAAGCAAAACCTCTGAACACACTTTAGCAAGTAAAAATAGGATTTACCGTGGCAAATAGTGACCCAGTTGAACTAAAAAAAAACCAACATGAAAGTAATATGTTGGGGAACAATTATCGAAAGTGTTTGGGTAAAAAATAATCAGTTGTGGCAGGCTAAAATTGAATTTTCACAAATGCAAAAACAATGCGTGTTGTGTGAAAAATTGCTCCTTCCCAAGTGAAAAGCAACTTTGTTGGAAAACGTAAAAAAAAAACAACAAAAAAACAAAAAAAAAAACACATTATTTTAGTTGTGTTATCAGACAACACTTGTCAAAAATTTAAATGGGTAAAATCGTGCAAATAGGGCCGGAAAAATTCAAAACTTTGACCATGGCCTAAGCGTTGTTAGCATGCCGAAGCAACAATGGCTGTCGCCTGTTACAAAACCTACAACTATTTCATTCAAAAAACAAAACAAAGCTATCACCTGTGTTCTCTATTGTTTCCTGCAACTCTCCGGGGGTCTTTGAAACAATTAACAGCTCATTACAAAGAAAATTCAGCTGGTAAAATACTTTGAAAGGCGTCCACCTCATCTTTTTGTGTACAAAACAAAAACACGTGTCTTCTCCAAAAGTACCTGCTGCCAGCCGAGGGCAAATTTGCATGATAACGAAAAATGCATCACTGTTCACGTGAAGTTGCGAAAGAGCCAATCAAATTGCAGCAAAAGGCGAAACGGGTCACGAGAAGAGCGAATACTTTGTTCGAAAATGGAATTAGGGACGCTAATTTGGAAGTTTCGCCAGCGTAAACCGTTGTTTTTTCGTGATAGCACAATCAGGAGAACAAATAATGGAATAACTCAAAAATTCTTTTAAAATAAGCTTCCAAAAATAGATAACTTTTGCCTACTCCAGAAACGGAGGCTTTCTATGCAAGTGCCAACCTTGTGCGCCCCCATTCAAAAAGGCTTTATTGATCACCGATTCGCCGTTTCGTCCCATTGTTTTTGGGCGTTCGACCTATTGTTTCGGGTCGAATCTATTGTTTTAGGCAGAGTTTCGCCACCGTCACGTGACTCCGCAGAATATATATATTAGACAATACAAACATACTATACCCACTATACCTATTATACCAGCATACTATACCTACTATAAAACATACTATACCTACTATAAAAACATACTATACCAACTATACCTACTATAAAAACATACTATACATACTATACCTACCATAAAAACATACTATTACCTACTGTACCTATTATAAAAACATACCATACCTACTAAAAAACATACTATACATACTATACATACTATATCTACTATACAAACATACAAACAGTTGTTGAGAATTCAAATGAGGAAAATCGTGCAAATAGCGCCTGAAAAATTCATAACTTTGACTTTGTTTTCATTGGGCCTAAGCGTTGCAAGCATGCAACGCTTAGGCCCAATGCAAACAAAGCAACGAAGCAACGCCTACTACAAAAACAACAACTATTTCAACTCAAAATATTAAACAAAGCTATCACCTGTGTTCCCAATTGTTCCTGCAACTCTCCAGGGTCTTTAAAAGAATAAGCAGCTTTTTGCAAAGATAATTCAGGTGGTAAAACACTTTGAAAGGCCCCTTTGTGTGCAAAACAAAAACAAACACGTGTCTTCTCCAGAAGTACCTGCTGCAACCGAGGGCAAATAACAAAAAACGACCGAAAATTCACATGGGTCGCCTGCAAGCCGAGGGCGAAGAACGAAAAACAATCGACAACCCACGTGGGTCGCGCAAGATAAGCCAATCAAATTGCAGCGAAAGGCAAAATGGGTCACGTGAACAGCGAGTACTTTGTTCGAAAATGGAGTTCGCGACGCGAATTTGGAAGTTTCGCCAGCCTAAACCGTAGTTTTTTCGTGATACATTAAAACCGAAAACTTTCGGACTTAAAAATTTCGGACAAAATACTTCGGACAAGAAACTTTCGGACGCTTTAAGAATTTCGGACGAAACAATTTTCGGACCAGACAAATTTTCGGACAAAGCTAGAATCGATGAGGATGGCAAAAATTGTGGACGAATCTAATATATATATTCTGTGATGTCACGTGATGACGCATTTTCCCTGCCAAAAACAATAGATTCGACCCGAAACAACAGGTCAAACGCCCGAAAACAATGGGTCGAAACGGCGAACCATGTAATCACAAAGCCTTTTTTGTATGTGGGTATATGGCTATGAAATTCACACTGAATGTTTAGTTTATTATTTTAACCAGGGTAATGGATTTCGTTTTTCGATTTTCTCCTGAAATATTGAATTATTCCACTAATTATTCTGCTAATTGTGCTATCACGAAAAAACTACGGTTTACGCTGGCGAAACTTCCAAATTCGCGTCCCGAATTCCATTTTCGAGCACAGTATTCGCTCTTCACGTGACCCGTTTCGCCTTTTCCTGCAATTTGATTGGCTCTTTTCGCGTGACCCACGTGGGTTGTCGATCAATTTTCGTTTTTCGCCCTCGGTTGCGGGCGACGCATGCGAATTTTCGGTCGTTTTTCGTTATTCGCCCTCGGTTGCAGCAGGTACTTTTGGAGAAGACGGCAGACGCGTGTTTTTGTTTTGCACACAAACGGCGCCTTTCAAAGTGTTTTACGAGCTGAATTTTCTTTGTAAAGAGCTGCTAATTGTTTCAAAGACCCTAGAGAGTTGCAGGAAACAATTGGGAACACAGGTGATAGCTTTGTTTAGTATTTTGAGTTGAAATAGTTGTAGTTTTTGTTGTAGGCGTTGCTTCGGCATGCCTGCAACGCTTAGGCCCAAAGAAAACAAAGTCGAACTTATGAATTTTTCAGGCGCTATTTGCACGATTTTCCCCATTTAAACTTTCCACAAGTGTTTGTATGTTTGTATAGTAGGTATAGTAGGTATAGTAGGTTTTTATAGTAGGTATAGTGTGTATAGTATGTTTTTATAGTATGTATTGTAGGTATAGTATGTATAGTATGTTTTTATAGTAGGTATAGTAGGTATAGTATGTTGTTATAGTAGGTATAGTGTGTATAGTATGTTTTTATAGTATGTATTGTAGGTATAGTATGTATAGTATGTTTTTATAGTAGGTATAGTAGGTATAGTATGTTGTTATAGTAGGTATAGTATGTATAGTATGTTTTTATAGTAGGTATGTATGTATGTATGGGCATGAGCGGGAGCGAATGCAGCGCGCGAAGCGCGCCAACCAGATTAAGCTTTGTTTACTTCACGGGCTCCGGGGAGGGAGCGAAGCGACCGAACCCGGCTCATGTATGTATGTATGTATGTATGTATGTATGTATGTATGTATGTATGTATGTATGTATGTATGTATGTATGTATGCATGTATGTATGTATGTATGTATGTAGGTATGTATGTATGTGTGTATGGGCATGAGCGTAAGCGAATGCAGCGCACAAAGTGCGCCCTATCAGTCAATGTTTCTTGATAATAGATAGATAGGCGAGCGCAGCGAGCTAACCCATTGTACGTGGGGTTGAAAGAGGCATGAGCGAAGCGAATGCAGCGCACGAAGTGCGCCCTATCAGTCAATGTTTCTTGATAATAGATAGACAGGCGAGCGCAGCGAGCTAACCCATTGTACGTGGGGTTGAATGAGGCATGAGCGAAGCGAATGCAGGGCACGAAGTGTGCCCTATCAGTCAATGTTTCTTGATAATAGATAGACAGGCGAGCGCAGCGAGCTAACCCATTGTACGTGGGGTTGAATGAGGCATGAGCGAAGCGAATGCAGCGCACGAAGTGTGCCCTATCAGTCAATGTTTCTTGATAATAGATAGACAGGCGAGTGCAGCGAGCTAACCCATTGTACGTGGGGTTGAATGAGGCATGAACGAAGCGAATGCAGCGCACGAAGTGTGCCCTATCAGTCAATGTTTCTTGATAATATACAACATATATATTAGATAGTGTGATACAAGGTAGTATTGCATGATTGTATATATATAGGATCATACAGTATAGTATTGCATGGTCATGTATAGTATTTTTGAGTATGATGTAGCATTGTATTTATAATTTTATTTTTCATGTTGCATTGAATAGTATGTTCAAGCAGTTTTTTAAGTCTTTGTAGGCAATCATATGTTCTCCAATTTGTTAATATATTTCTATACTTTGTAGTATAGAAATATTGTTAATATATTTTTATACTTTATACTTTGTAGTACCCTTCATTGATAAATACACAGAGAATGAAGAAGATGCATGATTGATGATAGAATATTAAGAACACACAACAAAGGTTGAAAGGAGATGACTTCACCTTATAAATTTTATAGTTGCAACAAAAACTGTATATTTTACAACATAAATGTACTATTTACCAGAATATAATTTACTAGTGAAGCGTGCAACATTACATATGCTTCTCTTGAAAAGTCTTCATTTTTGTAGTCATTTCTCATAACTAAATTTCACACTATCAGGCCACTACCAGGGTATTTTCCACCACACATATTAACAATTTTACGCATTCTGTGACATTTCCAGGAGGCCTCGATTTCAGTTATCTATATTTTATTATACGAGGCCATCTTCATCTGTTGCCATGGTGTTCATATTCAAAATTATCTTCACAACGCAACGCGCCAAAAATATTTTCCGTTCGTGTTCATCACTGTCAAAAGTAGAACCACAAGTCAACAGGTAAATTGTTTTTAACTCATTACTAATAATTTATACTTTTACATATTATTAAAGACATTTACAAATAATGCCCAAATTTATCACTTTTTATTATTTCTCATGCCCATACATGCACAACTATGTATTTTCCATGTATTTAATCACTGATGATATTCCTTTTCAGTCTTCGTTTAGTTTTCGTTGTTGAACCTTCCTATAGTGAAGAAAAAAAGATTTAGGTATGTACTTTCAGTTCAATGCTATTTGGATAATGAGATTTTCCTTTACTATTATGATCACCAACCAGATGTGTAACTTACTACTTACCATTTCAATCACAATTATCTTTTTCTTTTTCCAGTATTTGCAGTTTGGCAGTTGCCCTGCCCATTGATATTTATTTTGTTTAGCATATTTTCGGTATGTACTTTCAGTTCAATATTACTTGCATAACGAGGTTCTCCATTACTATTGTCTTCACCAAGCATATGTACAACTTACTACTTAGCATTTAAATCACAATTATCTTCTTCTTTTTCAGTATTTGCAGTTTGGCAGTTGCCCTTTCATTTTTATTTCGTTCAGATTTTCGGTATGTACTTTCAGTTCAATGTTAATTAGATAATGAGATTTTCCTTTACTATTATGATCACCAACCATATGTATTAATTACTACTTACCATTTAAATCACAATTATCTTTTTCCAGTATTTGCAGTTTGGCAGTTGCCCTTTATTTTTAATTTTCTTCAGATTTTCGGTATGTGCTTTCATTTCCATGTTAATAAGATAATGAGATTCTCCATTACTATTATCTTCACCAAGCATAGGTATAACTTACTACTTACCATTTCAACCACAATTATCTTATTCTTTTTCCACCATTTCCAGTTTGGCCTTTGATTTCTACTTTGTTCATATTTTGGTATGTACTTTTCTTTCAATGTCATTTACATAATGAGATTCTCCATTAATATTATGTTCACAAAGCATATGTATAACTTACTGCTTATGATTTGAATCACTATTATCTTATTGCTTTTCCAGTATTTGCAGTTTGGTAACTATCCTTTGATTTTGTATGATATTATATTATTTTGCAACAGTACTGCTTCATGTAAATATATTCTTTTTTCACATATCAATGATTAAAGAAAAACTACTTTTATTTGTTTGCTTTAAGGTTCGCTATGGCTACAAGTGCTAAAAGAAAGCCTGAGCCAGAAAAAAAATAGTTGTATGGCTTGGTGATAAATCAAAGTAATTATAGCTAATATATTAATTCATATTTCATCAGTTTTTAAGCACTTCACTATAATTAATTCAATTCTGTCATTCTTTGCTTTTGTATCCTAGGAAATAACATACAGAGACATTTTTAGTCTCAAGAGGGAATGTGCTGCCCAATTCGAAGAATTGGGCAGGAACAAAAAGTTCTCCTTGAACGACAAGGAGGGGAGGAGACTCCCCACAAAAGACATAGTGTAAGTATACCTTCTGTATTTGAAGCTCAGTTGTTCTATTGATATCTTCCAGATATTGTATAATATCCTTCCACCAAAAAACAACCTGTAACATAATTGTGTATTCACAGATCACAGAAGGAGGCCTTTATTAAAATTGGCAGAGGCCAAAGAAAGGCAAAACAAGAGAAAAAGGGTGGGAAGGCCACCCAAGAATTTTCTAGAACTTTGATGGTGGCCATGCCCACCCAAAGGGCTATAAAAATTATGCAGGACATGTGTAAATAGTTTCTTAACTAATTTACACATGTCCTGTTTTTGACCATGCATGAAAGAGACAATCATGAAATCAAAACCACTACATTAACACAAAATATAAAGTAAAATTATCCACTTTTCCATACAAAAAATTTTTAAAACATTTCACATTTTTTGTTCATGCATGGTCAAAGTTTTATTATTCCTAATATATTTGTTCATATTATATGTTCCAAATGTTCTATTTTATATGTTCCAAATGTTCCAAATTATATGTTCCAGTATTTTTAATATTTCAAGCACATTTTTAATAATTCAGAAAGCTTTATCAGTTATAAATGTTGACATGATTTCGTTGCAAAACCTTCACTTAATAACTTACCCAATGCATGGTATTCACTTTCATGAATGCGATGTTGCAGTTGCACCAGATAACGGTGGTCATTTATTCCCAGTATGATTCTTTTTTAAGCGATTTTTGCAATCTAAACTCAGAAAATGAAACTGGAGTTAACACATTTTGAACAGTGAGTCAAAATACTTTATACATACTCTTCAGATGGAAATGATTTAAGAAGATGCAGTTGGATTCTCACCATGCGTTTCTTCCTCATCAAACTATACTTGGCATGCCATTGCCATGATGTAGATGTAATGATGTCATTCAATTTCACGTGCAATTTCGCCCTCCTACCTTTTTAACTCTGAGGGATGAGGGGAATTCCCTTTTCACTAACAAGTTTCCCGCCTTTTTAAGCACCTGACGTGTATAAACCAATCGTGGGAGCTGTATAGTACAATAGAAATCCCGCCTCTGATTATTCGCACAATTAGATTTTGCCTAATTTAATTTAGTTGTCGAAGTTATCGATAGGATATAATTATATTGAATTATTTATCGCTGAGTAAGTATTACGAATGTTGTTTTTTCTAGCAACCTATCATTATAACCTAAACAGCTTTTTCATCGCTATTTCCCTTAATAAATGTCAATATTTTTTGTTCTTCTTTCTATGCATTTCATGGCAAGAACAGGTTACGTGTTGTTCAGGCATCATATTTTTTATTAAATATTTATTTCAAGTTTATTAATAACTATTATCTTTCTTTTCTTACCATAGTTTTGAAAGACACAAGGCTCGGTAAGAAATGAATTTATTCATTGCAGTTTTTCCTTCTCAGTATACCTCTTTAATTATTTGTTTACTTTATAAAAAGAGGCCCACTTTGGTCGATTTTCAAATAACGGACACCTCCCTTTTACAAACTTCTTTCAATAATTATGAAATGATATCTTCGTTACTTATGATTTTTAAATGTAACCTATGTGCAGCGAGCTACTCTTTACCACGGATAAAAACATCATTTTTTTTTATGCATCTGGAATATTATGAAGAATCATTTATGGCGCCGTTTTTAACAAATTTACCCTGTAACCAAATTTGTTGAATTCTTGATAACTGCCCTGGATTCAACAAGTTAATTTTCATTACGTACAGGTTTTCGGAGCCTCTTTTTATGATTCGTTTATTCATGTCAACAATAATTTTGATTTCAATTTACTTTCTTCCATTTTAGTAGCTGTTTACATTACAGAAACGAGCGCAGTTTAACGTGAGGGTTTTCATAAAATTTACATTATATTACATAGCATTACTTTTATAACAATGATTTATTTACAACACTATACTTAACACTACCATACTCTTTAAATACATAATATTTACTTCTTTGTGTTGCAGCTTTACACAGGGCTATAATTATTTCCATTGTTGTTGCTATTGAGGCCAAGCAATAACATTTACAATAATATTGCCTAATTTAATTTGTCCCTGCTTCTTTTCCATATCACAACTTGCACCATGCCGCGTAAGTCCAGGAAAAGTATAACGGGCGACAGGCGTAGAAATCAAGTGCGGGAGAATGTGCAGCATAGGAGACAGATCAATCAACAGCTTCCACCTCAACAGACAGGAAATGCCGATAACGTACTTGCAGCAGTCAACGATCTTCAACAATTGCAGCTCGAAAACCGTCAGCTAGAAGCCCCTGAATATCAGCCATTTCCAGCACAGTATCCTCTTCCAGAGATACAGCCAATGGAGATGGACATGGAACCAGAGCTTCCCATTCTGAACCAAGAGCTTCCAGCAGCAGAACAGCCTGCAGACATCGAGATGCACGACGCAGTTCCAGTACCCGATGAAAATCAGATACCAGAACCCGTTGAAGATCAGCAAATGCAAGTTGACAACCCTGTCCCCGAGAACAATGAAGCTGAAAACCTCATCCCCTTCTCGCCATTACCACACCACTTGAATAAAATGACCGGAACATGCATTCATTGTGGTGCAAAGTACTTCAAAGAAGAACTTAACTCCCGAAAACAATACAACAAGTGTTGTATGGGAGGTTTAATCACTCTGGATCAAATTGAACCACCTCCAAACAGTGTCATGCATTTGTACACTGGTGATACTGCCGAATCAAAGTATTTCTTAAAGCACTTCCGCCAATACAACTCACTAATGGCCATGGCATCATGGAAGGCTAATATTGTACGTCATGCTAGAGCTGGACCACCAGTTATCACAATTCATGGAAAGGCATATCACATGACTGGTAACTGATACAATATGATTCCAGTCATTATCAATAAAACGTATTATTTGTTTATGCTGGCTACGATTGAATTTTTGTTTCCCTAACTTATGCTTTGAATCATTAACAGGTGTAACAGAAACAGACAGATCCAGAAAATATGCAGAACTTTACATCATGGATACGCAACAAGCATTGCAGGAACGGCAAAACACTGCAGGAGAACAGCGTCTTGATTTGGACATTGTTGCACTTCTCCAGAATGAATTAATGGCAGTCAATCGATTTGCACAAC
>RQOL01000918.1:109491-159703 GCA_013076295.1 Sanderia malayensis
CTTTTATTCGAAACTGTGAGCTCTCATATAGATAACTTTCTGGTTCAGCTGGCAAGGAACAGCTCACTTAAAAATAGGGCAGATTAAGGGCCAGAAAAAAAGCCTTTATGGATACCTCGTTCGCCGTTTCGGCCCATTGTTTTGAGGCGTTCAACCTATTGTTTCGGGTCGAATCTATTGTTTTTGGCAGGGAAAGTGTGTCATCACGTGACTCCGTAGAATAGTAATATTAGATATTATATTATATTATGTTATCATTAGTTATTGTCTGATGATCGCATGAAAGCATGAAACATAAAGTCACAACAAAGATATGTGTATTTTCTGAAGTCTACTTCTGTGTCTTCGCTCTGCCCACGGCATAGAACACTGTTTTACCCAGTACAGACAAACAAGATAACATACACATTAGTTATTATAGTAATATAAAAGTTGGTTATATGAGAATAACAGATGACTCTTCTAAAACAATAACATATTAAACATTTTGCAAAATTAGGTGGCCGCTATTAGAGGGGGGCGCTTAAAAGAAGGGAGTGCTTATTTCACAGCCCTGAAATTTTAAAATCAAACAACCTCAAAAACAGAAGGATAATTTTATATAGTTCCAAATGTTATTCAATATCAAGCAGTCAAGATCAAATTCAATTTCTGATCTTGACTGCATTGCATTTTCCAAATGCTCACAACCCGATGAAAGTGCTTTTCCAGCCTAGCGTTTTATACGTTATTATTGAACCAAACCAAATAGTAAAAATTTTATTAACAGCCCTGGGTAGTCAATAGAGGGGACGCCTATTTCATATCTTAATGCAGTAATCCTTGAAAAGATGTGAAAATACTTTGAAGAAGTCACTGTGAGAAAAACAAACCTTTGTATAAAAGTGATCCACATCAACAGCCTGTTCTGCAATAGGACAACCAGATGCAATGTTTAATAAAAAAACGTTATTCTTCAAAATGAAAGACACCTTAAACAAGTTAACAAAAATTTACCATCTATCCAGCTAGCTGCAGAAACTCCATTTAAACCATCCCATCCTTCAACTATTTTCTTGCCCACTTTAATATGTAAGCAGTCTGGAAAGTCTCGAGTCAATTGTTCTTTAAAATCTTTTAAGCAAATCATAGTATACCCACAAATTAGTAGAGAAGTTGTCTTTCGCAACACAAAAAATAGGTAAACACAGGAATAGAATAGTTCAATAATATCAGAATTACCATGTGATGATTGAAGGATATCAGTTGATAGACTTTTCACAAAATCTTGCAATGCATTTGAACAAGAGCAGCAATAAACCCAGCAAACATCATCACTAAATTCTATTCTTCTTCTGTTCACAAAGCAAAACTTTCTCTGCTTAGAAAAGTAAATGGTAATGCATTAAATTAGCTTTTTTACATGTTCCTTGCAAATAACATACTTAAAATTGAATATTCAAGTATTTAATGAGCTTCCTTTATTTATAAAATTAAAAATACTCATATTTTTGCTCAATACCTTCAACATATGTCGTTCACAGTCAAAATCCTTAACCAGAATATCCGTTTTTCCTGCCACAAACAAAATTGATTTTGGCGTAGAGTAACTGAAACATGTATGATTCTTCAATACCACCAATCTGTTTACAAAAGAGCAGTTCTTTAACTATAGCACAGCTTCACCTTATATCTTATTTGATGTTTTTATTAATAAAAGATATACTTAGACAGTGAAGAATTTTCCAAAAATGTACTAGATCAAATCATTTGTTGTCATAAGTGTCAAAATACATGCATGATCATTGCATACCACAGATTGCACAATATCACGCTCGTTTTGTTGTTGCATCTGATCAACATATTCAGCTGGAACTTCTTCATCTATAATATCAATGGCTAGAAGAAGGGCAGATATCATGCAGCAGCAGTTCCTCCCAGGAATTAACTTAAGAATATAGTACATACACAATTCATCACATCATGCTTGGAAACTCTTTAATACACCCACCATACCTTGCAAACATTACATGAATAAAAATCACATTGTGCTAGTCCTTGAACTAATAATATCTAAATATGAAATGAAAGGAAATAACCTTAAAATATGTGTATGAATTGCATGATCTGGTATGAAAATAAAAAATGTGTGATCTAGTTATCAAATTAATATCTTAGATAAAACTAGCAAAGGTTGCAAAGTTGACTTTAATACTTCTTAAATAGAATAATGGCAGAAAACATACAAGCAGGTGGCGACGCTGGATATGGAACAGATTTCATCCCTCAATAAAGATTCAACAACAATAATATAAAGCATGTATGTATATGTAGGTAATATATGTAACCTTCAGGTCTTCTTCGTCATCACAACTTTCCACAATTGTTGTTGTCGTCGGTTCAGGAGTTTCCACAGGCATGTCTTCAAAATTATTCCATGACAAGACCTCTCGATTTTGTCTTTTCTTCGTCGATTGCCCACGAGGCCTTCTCCTCCTGCTTAAAGCAGGACCAGTAAAAATACTATACTTGGGGAGGCCATCGTCCTGCAACAAAACATCGACATCCATATGCTGCTGAGCTGCTTCTCCAAAAGATGCTTCATTTCTCAAATCTTGCAAATCGAAGCTTGGCCCAGATCCAAGCTCTGGCTGTGATCTAAAACGTCGAATACCAGAATTTCCCCTTCTACTGCTATTTTCAGCCATTTTATTCTTGTGTTGTTCAATTGGGAAATTTTTAGGCCATCGCCACGTGGGCCGTATACTAAAGCAAATTACCCGCCTGCCTCATTCGGGTCAGGACTTTATTTATAACCGAGGCTATGTTGGTTGGTAGATAGCCAAATTTTGGATCGTTTTAATCCTGGTTGAATGCTGATGAAGACTTCCTGGAGCAAGAGTTTCGAGATAAATGCAATGCTATTATCCCAAGTCCTGAAGACATAGAATGCAAAGACTTTGCTAATACATTTATATTCTTGAAAATGCAATACAACTTAGAACAACATTTCAACATTTCAACAATTTAAACTTCTGTTCAACTGATGTTCAACTTTTTATAGCTTCAGAACAAAATATAAGTGTTGCACATGTCCATACCCAAACAAAAACATACCCAAACTTTTAGCATACCCAAACTCTTTTTCAAATGTTTCAAATAGTAATTTATCCCTAGATTTACATCGTACTGTCTGAAGATAATGCTTGCATATCCAGTAGCTTGCAAAATCTGCCACAATTGTGATTAACCATAAAAGTGTCAATTGCTGTGATTGAGTGATTTCCTGTACAGAAAAGTAGCTCACCATTGTCAAATTGGTCGACTGTTGCAATCTCTGGATCAAAGAGTACATAACCACTTCCTTGCAAGTCCAATAGCAGCATCTTTCTTTCTGACCTTTCAATGGGCAACACATTCTGCTTTCTCCGCAACATCACTTGATTCACCACAGGCTTGAAACTTGCTGAGGAATATTTTGTTGTACATGAGAGTTTTGCCAAAATCAGCAATATCTCGCTGCAAAACCTCTTTGTCCAGCACTTGAGCAAAATTCTTTGCAAGGAGATGGGTCTGAATAGCTTTCTTGGTGTGCTCCTCAACTGTTTGACCAACTTTTTTATTAGTATTCAAGGCTTCCGGTAAATAGCGCTTGACAACCCAAATAGTATTACAAAACCCTGGAGTTATACTCTTCCCTTTGAATGCTTTACGAAAGCCATCACTGCTGAGTGCTTCCAGCTCTACATTAAGTTATATCTTTTGCGGGATAGCTGACCAAGTCATGTGTGTAAGATCAAATTTTTAAATATTTACCAGTGAGAAGACTTCAGCATTAGCCTTGCCTCTACCCATTTTCAGTATTTGTGAGATTGACATGCTCTTTGGCACTGGCATTGATGTCACTGTGCTGATTGTGCTGGTCACCTCAGCACATGCCTTGCTATTGCTATGTGTAGAGGGTAGTCTGGCCTTGTTCCTTTGGGAAGGGATGGGATGGGAAGATGTTTCGAAAATATTTTTCTTGATCTTGCACCTACATAATTATCTTTTTCTGCTTCCTCATTTCTACTAGGCCTATACTTCTTAACAAATGGTTCCAGATCACGTTCTCTAGTGCCACTGGACATTGGCATGGTGGGTGTAATGAATCTAATATGGATAAGCTTAAGATCTGATATCTGCTCCTCTCTCATCTGCAAGGACAGCACACTCCACGCCACTCTTTGAAGAAAAGTATTGCAGACAGACTTCTTTTATCCCCTCAAATGTTAATGCATCAAATGGATATGGAGCAAATTCTCAGGGGGCTGTTCTGCTGTATTTCTGAGCTTTACCAGCAACGTGACTACTTAACTGCTGTACAACGAGTTCCTTCCTTTTGTTGTCTTCCTTTTGACCACAATTTGATTCCTTCTTACCATTGTTTGTTGGCTTTGCCATTCGTTCTGCCTTCATCTGTCCCTTGAGTCTTTTCCACTTCTCTTTGAGGTCCGCCATTTTACACAGCACCATGCAACACGAAAAGAACAGAAATGGTGCGAATGAATTGTGAAGCCGCAGTGCATTATGGTATACTGTGGCAGTTTTAGTATGTAAGGGTTTTTTTACTTTTATTTTACTTTGCATTTTTTAAAAATTTTTTCTGTTTTCGTGAATTTTTTTATTTTTCATTTTTATTTAAATTTTTTATTTCTTTTTTTAATTTGTTTCTGAAGAGTTTAGGGGAAAATTTCATGGAAAGAAATATTATTAAATTTTCTTCAATCAATTGCAAAAATTATTACGAGAAATAAAATAAATACAAAAATATTTGAATGGTAGCTCTCGGCCAGCATACACCTCAAAATCAGACACTGATTATGCAGACCTTGTTAATACAGTTCAGCGTCACACAAAGTGCAGCACCAGCTATTGTCTCAGACAAAAACAAGATGAAGCTGAGCTAAAGTGCAGATTTAACTTTCCATACGACTTATGTTCAAAAACAAAACTTCAATTTGAAGAAATTCATTTAGGAAATGATAATAAACACAATTTAAGAGCAAAAATTGTAACAACGAACAATGAACCAAGAATCAACAACAATCAACGATGTCAGTTACAAGGTTGGAGAGCAAATTGTGTCATTCAAGCTGTCATTGACCACTACGCCTGTGTTGAATATCTTACAAAGTATGCTGCTAAGGGTGGACCAAAATCACCAGGACTGTTCAAATCTGTTTTGCAGCAGTCAAAAGGTTCAACCAATGATGTTCAGAAAGTGATTAAACAGATATCAATGAAAGCACTTGGAGAAAGAGATTTTCCTGCACAAGAAACCATGCCTCAATTACTTATTATGAAGCTGTACAGTTCTTCATTCAGAGTTATTCCTGTAAGCCTAACAGGATCACGAAACATTAAAAAACGCACAGAGGATCACATTAAGAAAATTATGATGATTCATCACAGTTTTATAATATGAATTTTGCACAATTTCCAAAAGATTAAAGATTTTGAAAAACCGCTTAGTTTCTCTTCCACAAAATGTTGTACCAAGGATTTTCCCTACATATTCTCCAAATCCATCTGGGTCAAATTTCCCAATGTATTGTAAACTTCAGCTTTTGAGATATAAACCATGGAAACATTCTCAAAACAATCTTTGGGGTGGTGAAGATAATCCACCAGATAGTGCACTTATCAATGCATAGCACACCTTTTGGGAGACACCATATGCCCAGCAAAATGTCCCAAATTGGATTGATAAATTGCAAGATGCTATTTTAAATTAGGAATAACAATATAAGCAACCTGAACAACTACAAAATGAGGAACACCAAGAGGAATGGATGCTTTTAGCAGGCTTAAATACGGACATTGACAATGCTGGTGAATCTTCTGTAAATAATTGGCCAATTGACAGATATAGTTATACTGAACAACAGATTGGCGAAATGATACAGTGCATCAAAATAGGAAAGAAAACGCCCTTGAAATCATCAATTTCATATTGAATTGAGCAGTCTAAACCATTTGCAGAGACTGGATATGACCTTCTCATGTCTCAATATTATGATAAAAATTTTGAGAAAGAACCATTATGCATCATAGTCATGGGAGTAGCTGGCACTGGAAAAAGTTACCTCATAAATGCTATCCGTAATACCTTGCAAAAAGTGTGCAGTTACTGCAACAACAGGAAAAGCTCCTGTTAATATACAGGGTGTAACAATACATTCTCTTCTTAAATTACCAGTTGGTACTTTTGGCAACAAAGATTTAAGTGGAGACAAATCTCCCAATGCTATTTGTTACATTATTATTGATGAATACTCTATCCTTGGTCACATAACATTTGGATGAATTGACAAACGTTGCCGTCAAACAACTGGACATTCTGATGAATTATTTGGTGGAAAGTCCTTGATATTATTTGGAGATCCTGGACAATTACAACCAGTTGGAGATATACCATTGTTTCACTTGCAGCTACCTAATGAAATTGAACAAGAAGGACATTATGCATGTATGATCTTTAATAAGGTAATTAAGCTTGCTGTTCACCAGAGAGTCCTTGGTATCAGCCATGAGCAAACTGTTTTTAGAGATTTACTGTTGAGACTGGAAAATGGTGACACCACAAAAAGTGATTGCGAACTGTTATTGACACGGCAGCCTGCAAATATTAACAATATATTGGAGTTTGCAGATGCAATAAGACTCATTTACACTAATGAGCAAGTTGCTAACTTTAATTATGAACACCTTATTAAGCTTAATAACCCCATTGCATGCATTGAAGCAAGACATACATCACCAATTGCCAAGAAAATGACTTCAGATGAAATGTCAGGGTTACAACCTGTCATTTACTTGGCAAAGCAAGCCAAGGTCATGTAACTATGAATTTATGGCCAACTGTTGGCCTTTGTAATGGAGCCACTGGAACTGTTGTTGATATTATTTATCAGGTAGGACAACAGCCACCAAACCTCCCAATTGCCGTCATTGTAAAGTTTGATGGTTACAGAGGACCTTCTTTCAACAATGAAAAATCAGCATTAGCTCTAATATGTTCTGTAATTGCCAGAGCAAATTCTAATGCTAACCTTGACAGACAACAGCTGCCATTAAGGTTGGCTTGGGCTTTTACAATCCACAAAAGCCAAGGAATGACATTACCTAAAGCTTGCGTAGACATAGGCAAGGCTGAGAAAACAGGTTGTATATCATGTGTTGAATTAAGCAGAGTGAAAAATTACTAGCCGGGGGCGCTCGCATTCGCTCGCTTCCCAGAGGGGGGCAAGTTAAAAAAATTTAATGCAGTTGGCGCACTTCGATCGCCGCATTCGCTCACGCTCATGCCCTTTTCAACCCCGCGTACAATGGGTTAGCTCGCTGCGCTCGCCTGTGGATGGCGCACTTTTTGCGCTGCATTCGCTTACGCTCTTGCCTCTTTCGACCCCACGTACCATGGTCTAGCTTGCTGCGCTCGCCTGTGGTTGGCGCACTCCATGTGCTGCATTCGCCTACGCTCATGCCCCTTTCAACCCCACGTACAATGGATTAGCTCGCTGCGCTCGCCTGTGGTTGGCGCACTTCGTGCACTGCATTCGCTTATGCTCATGCCCTTTTCAACCCCTCGTACAATGGGTTAGCTCGCTGCGCTCGCCAGTGGTTGGCGCACTTGGTGCGCTGCATTTGCTTACGCTCATGCCCTTTTCAACCCCACGTACAATGGGTTAGCTCGCTGCGCTCGCCTGTGGTTGGCGCACTTCGTGCGTTGCATTCGCCTACCCTCATGCCCCTTTCAACCCCACATACTATGGGTTAGCTCGCTACGCTCGCCTGTCTATCCATTATCAAAAAGTATTGACTGATAGGGCGCACTTCATGTGCTGCATTCGCTTACGCTCATGCCTCTGCCTACTCCTTTTACAACAGCTTGGCTCGCTGTGCTCTCCTGATAATCCCTTATCATAATTTGTTGATTAAAACTTTGGGCTTGTTTACATTAGGCCTAAGCATCGCAACTGTTCTCGTGAAGTCGCAAAAGAGCCAATCAACTTGCAGCAAAAGGCGAAACGGGTCACGTGAACAGCGAATGTGTGGTTCAAAAATGGAGTTCGCAACGCGAATTTGAAATTTTCGCTACCGTAAACTGTAGTTTTTTCGTGATAGCCAATTAGGCGAACTTTAACGAAGAATTTCCTAACCTTTTAGTCGAAACTGTAAGCTATCATATAGATAACTTTCTGGTTCAGCCGGCAAAGAACAACTCACTTAAAAATAGGGCAGATTGAGGGTCTCAAAAAAAAGCCTTTATGGAAAGAGTTTTGCCACCGTCACGTGACTCCGCAGAATATATATATTAGATGATCTCTTGTGTTGGAACCTGTCAATTTCGAAAGATTTGAAAAAAAATAAAATGTTACCCACCCTTCAGTATAGGATATGGGAACAGAATATGTTTAAACTGATTAGCAAATGAAACAGTTTCTTCGTTCAGTGGTCAATTCCAGAGTTAATTTATTATACTTCAAAGTTTTATTATTTTTAGGCAAGAAAAATTTTACTTCTTAATTTTTTCATCACAAGACTGCAAAAACTGTGGCCAAAAATGTCATAATCTAACAAAAATGAAATTGTATTTTTGGATGCCACTGACATATCTGGGAATATCTGGGAGAATTGGTAAGTGGGTATTACTTTTTGCACAGATTCTTACATTTTCATTGCAGGTTATGACAAGCAGTTAAAGTTCAGTGTATAGAGTGCATTATTGTACAAGACTTCACTCTCAGTTTCAACGTTTTTGTTTTCCGTTCAGAGATACAGCTATTGCTACAATCAGATTATAGCAGCATCTGTGCTTCTGCTAAATCTTCAAATATGGACATTGCTATTAAAGATTCTACAACTTGTACTTATTTGCTAATGTGTTATTGGAGATGCATCTCAAGGAACTAGAGATAATTAACAACAAATTGTGCTCCTGATTCGTCACCATACTCAAGCACTCAAACACAGAAGTAATTACATGCTTTTAACATGTATATACATTTGTTAAAACAATCTCTATACTGTCTAATATTACTATTCTCAAGGTCACGTGACAAGGGCTCGAAAGTTACCAAAAAGAATAGATTCGACCCGAAACAATAGGTCGAACGCCCCAAAACAATGGGCCGAAACGGCGAATCGGTGGTCAATAAGGCTTTCTTGAATGGGGTCGGAAAAGGTTGACACTTGCATGGAATGGCTCCGTTTCTAGAGTAGGCAAAGGTTATCTATTTTTGGGTTATTCCAATAATTGTTTTCCTGATTGTGCTATCACGAAAAAACGATGTACGACGAAACTTCCAAATTCGCTTCGCGAACTCCATTTTCGAACAGAGTGTTCGCTCTCCATGTGACCTGTTTCGCCTTTTCCTGCAATTTGATTGGCTCTTTTCGGCGTCCCACTTGGGTTGTTGATCAATTTTCGTTTTTCACCCTCGGCTTGCAGGCGACCCATGCAAATTCTCGGTCGTTTTTTGTTATTCGCCCTCGGTGCAGCAGGTACTTTTGGAGAAGACGCGTGTTTTTGTTTTGCACACAAAGGGCGCCCTTCAAAGTATTTTACCACCTGAATTATCTTTGCAAAAAGCTGCTATGTGTTTCAAAGACCCTGGAGAGTTGCAGAAAACAATAGCAAACACAGGTGATAGCTTTGTTTTGTATTCTGAGCAGAAATAGTTGTTGTTTTTGTAGTAGGGGTTGCTTCGGCATGCTTGCAACGCTTAGGCCCAATGAAAACAAAGTGAAAGTTATGAATTTTTCAAGCACTATTTGCAGATTTTCCTCATTTAAACTTTCGACAAGTGTTTGTATAGTAGGTATAGCAGGTATAGTATGTATAGTATGTTTGTATAATAGGCATAGTAGGTATAGTACTAGGGGTCATCACTCGCTTCGCTCGTTCACCTCAGTCCGTCAAGTAAAAACAGCTTAATCTGGTTGGCGCGCTGCGCGGGCTACATTCGCTCCCGCTCATGCCCATACATACATACATACATACATACATACATACATACATACATACATACTATACCTACTATAAAACACACTATACCTACATACTATACCTACGTACTATACCTACTATACACACATACTTTACCTACAATACCTACTATAAAATCATACTATACCTACATACTATACCAACGTACTATACTTACTATGCCTACTATAAAAACATACATAACTACTATAAAAACATACAAACACTTGTCGAAAGTTTAAAGGAGGAAAATCGTGCAAATAGCACCTGAAAAATTTTTAACTTCAACTTTGTTTTCATTAGGCCTAAGCGTTGCAAGCATGCCGAAGCAACACCTACTACAAAAATTACAACTATTTCAACTCAAAATACTAAACAAAGCTATCACCTGTGTTCCCAATTGTTTCCTGCAACTCTCCAGGGGTCTTTGAAACAATTAGCAGCTCTTTACAAAGAAAATTCAGCTCGTAAAACACTTCGAAAGGCGCCCTTTGTGTGCAAAACAAAAACACGCGTCTTCTCCAAAAGTACCTGCTGCAACCGAGGGCGAATAACGAAAAACGACCGAAAATTCGCATGAGTCGCCTGAAAGCCGAGGACGAAAAACGAAAATTGATCGACAACCCACGTGGGTTGTGCAAAAAGAGCCAATCAAATTGCAGGAAATGACGAAACGGGTCACGTGAAGAGCCAACACTCTCTTCGAAAATGGAGTTCGGCACGGAATTTGGAAGTGTTGCCAGCGTAAGTCGTAGTTTTTTCGTGATAGCACAATTAGCAGAATAATTAATGGAATAACTCAAAAATTCTTTTAAAATAGGCTTCGAAAAATAGATAACTTTTGCCTACTCCAGAAACGGAGCCTTTCCATGCAAGTGCCAACCTTGTGCGCCACCAATCAAAAAAGCCTTATTGATCACCGATTCGCCGTTTCGGCCCATTGTTTTGGGACGTTCGACCTATTGCTTCGGGTCGAATCTATTGTTTTTGGCAAGAAAGTGCGTCGTCACGTGACCTCCGGGGAATAGTAATATTAGATGTTTGTAAAGTAGGTATAGTAGGTATAGTATATTTTTATAGTAGGTATAGTATGTTTGTAAAGTAGGCATAGTAGGTATAGTATGTTCATATAGTAGGTATAGTATATTTTTATAGTAGGTATAGTATGTTTGTTATACCTACTATACCTACTATAAAACATACTATGCCTACTATAAAAGCATACTATACCTACATACTATACATACATACTATACCTAGTATACAAACATACTATACCTACTATAAAATCATACTATTCCTACATACCATACCAACATACTATACCTACTATGCAAACATACTATACCTACCATATCTACTATAAAATCATACTATACCTACATACTATACCTACATACTATACCTACTATGCAAATATACTATACCAACTATAAAATCATACTACACCTACATACTATACCAACATACTATGCCTACCATACAAACATACGATACCTACTATAAAATCATACTATACCTACATACTATACCTACATACTATACCAACATACTATACCTACTATACAAACATACTATACCTATACTAGGGGTCATGACTCGCTTCGCTCGTTCGCCCCAGCCCGTCAAGTAAAAAAGGCTTAATCTGGTTGGCGCACTTCGTGCGCTGCATTCGCTTGGCTCATGCCTCTTTCAACCCCACGTACAATGGGTTAGCTCGCTGCGCTCGCCTGTCTATCTATTATCAAGAAACATTGACTGATAGGGCGCACTTAGTGCGCTGCATTCGCTTCGCTCATGCCTCTGCCTGCTCCTCTTGCAACAGTTTGGCTCGCTTCGCTCGCCTGATAACCCCTTATCATAATTTGTTTGTTAAAATTTTGCGCTTGTTTACATTTGGCCTTAGCGTCGCAAGCATGCCGAAGCAACAACGGCGGTCGTACAAAAACTAAAACTATCTCACTCAAAAAACAAAACAAAGCTATCACCTGTGTTCTCAATTGTCTCCTGTAATTTTCCAGAGGTCTCTCAAACAATTAGCAAGGCTTTACAAAGATAATTCAGGTCGTAAAACATTTTGAAAGGCGCCCAGTTATCCTTTGTGTTGAAAACAAAAACACGCGTCTTCTCCAAAAGTACCTGCTGCCTGCCGAGGGCAAATTTGCATGATAACGAAAAACGCGTCACTGTTCACGTGAAGTTGCGAAAGAGCCAATCAAATTGCAGGAGAAGGCGAAACGAATCACGTGAAGAGCGAACACTTTTTTCAAAAATGGAGTTGGGGACGCGAATTTGGAAGTTTCGCCAGCGTAAACCGTCGTTTTTTCGTGATAGCACAATTAGTGGAGTAATTAATGGAATAACTCAAAAATTCTTTTAAAATAGGCTTCCAAAAATAGATAACTTTTGCCTACTCCAGAAACGGAGCCTTTCCATGCAAGCGCCCCCATTCAAAAAAGCCTTATTGATCACCGATTCGCCGTTTCGGCCCATTGTTTTTGGGCGTTCGACCTATTGTTTCGGGTCGAGTCTATTGTTTTTAGCAAAAAAGTGCATCATCACGTGACCTCCACAGAATATATATATTAGATACTATACCTACATACTGAACCAACATACTATACCTACCATACAAACATACTTTACCTACAATACCTACTATAAATCATACTATACCTACATACTATACCAACGTGCTATACTTACTATACCTACTATAAAAACATACATAACTACTATAAAAACATACAAACACTTGTCGAAAGTTTAAAGGAGCAAAATCGTGCAAATAGCGCCTGAAAAATTCATAATTTTACTTTGTTTTCATTGGGCCTAAGCGTTGCAAGCATGCCGAAGCAACGCCTACTATACAAAAATTACAACTATTTCAACTCAAAATACTAAACAAAGCTATCACCTGTGTTCCCAATTGTTTCCTGCAACTCTCCAGGGTCTTTGAAACAAAAGC
Source organism: Sanderia malayensis (assembly GCA_013076295.1). Classification (NCBI taxonomy): domain Eukaryota; kingdom Metazoa; phylum Cnidaria; class Scyphozoa; order Semaeostomeae; family Pelagiidae; genus Sanderia; species Sanderia malayensis. The sequence goes on from RQOL01000918.1 coordinate 122,469, forward strand.
AGCTCTTTACAGAGAAATTCAGGTCGTAAAACACTTTGAAAGGCGCCGTTTGTGTGCAAAACAAAAACACACGTCTTCTCCAAAAGTACCTGCTGCAACCGAGGCCGAATGACGAAAAACGACCCAAAATTCGCATGGGTCGCCTGCAAGCCGAGGACAAAAAACGAAAATTGATCGACAACCCATGTGGGTTGCGCAAAAAGAGCCAATCAAATTGCAGGAAAAGGCGAAACGGAACTCCGTTTCTGGAGTTCCGTTCGCAAACAAAGTACCTGCTGCACCGAGAGCCAATCACATCGTTTTTTCGTGATAGCACAATTAGCAGAATAATTAATGGAATAACTCAAAAATTCTTTTAAAATAGGCGTCCAAAAATAGATAACTTTTGCCTACTCCAGAAACGGAGCCTTTCCATGCAAGTGCAACCTTGTGCGGCCACCATTCAAAAAAGCCTTATTGATCACCGATTCGCCGTTTCGGCCCATTGTTTTGGGACGTTCGACCTATTGTTTCGGGTCGAATCTATTGTTTTTGGCAAGAAAGTGTGTCATCACGTGACCTCCGCAGAATAGTAATATTAGATGTTTATAAAGTAGGTATAGTAGGTTTAGTATATTTTCATAGTAGGTATGGTATGTTTGTAAAGTAGGCATAGTAGGCATAGTATGTTCGTATAGTAGGTATAGTATATTTTTATAGTAGGTATAGTAGGTATAGTATGTTTGTAAAGTAGGTATAGTAGGTATAATATATTTTTATAGTAGGTATAGTGGGTATAGTATGTTTGTAAAGTAGGGATGGTAGGTATAGTATGTTTTTATAGCAGGTAGTAGGTATAGTATGTTTTTATGGTAGGTATAGTATGTTGGTATAGTTTATAGGTATAGTATGTAGGTATAGTAGGTATAGTATGTTTGTACAGTATGTTCGTATAGTATGTAGGTATAGTATGTTGGTATAGTAGGTAGGTATAGTATGTGTTTATAGTAGGTATAGTATGTTGGTATAGTATCTAGGTATGTATATATGTATGTATGTATGTATGTATGTATGTATGTATGTATGGGCATGAGCGGGAGCGGGAGCGAATGCAGCATGCAAAGCGCGCCAACCAGATTAACCTTTTTTTACTTGACGGGCTGGGGTGAACGAGCGAAGCAAGTGATGACCCCTAGTATATATAGACGCAATTTCCTGCCAAAAACAATAGATTCAATCTGTGATCAATAAGGCTTTTTCGAATGGGATGGCACAAGGTTGACACTTGCATGGAAAGGCTCCGTTTCTAGAGTAGGCAAAAGTGATCTATTTTTGGAAGCCTATTTTAAAAGAATTTTTGAATTATTCCACTAATTATTCTGCTAATTGTGCTATCACGAAAAAACTGCGGTTTACGGTGGCGAAACATCCAAATTTGCGTCCCTAACTCAATTTTGGAACAAAGTATTGGCTTTTCACGTGACCCGTTTCGCCTTTTCCTGCAATTTGATTGGCTCTTTTCACGCAACCCACGTGGATTTTCGGTCGTTTTTTGTTTTTCGGCCTCGACTTAAAGGCGACCCATTCGAATTTTCGGTTGTTTTTCGTTATTCACCCTCGATTTCAAGCAGGTACTTTTAGAGAAGACGCGTGTTTTTGTTTTGCACAGAAAGGGCGCCTTTCAAAGTGTTTTACCACCTGAATTATTTTTGCAAAAAGCTGCTATTTGTTTCAAAGACCCTATAGAGTTGCAGGAAACAGTAGCAAACACAGGTGATAGCTTTGTTTTGTATTTTGAGTTTGATTAATAGTTGTTGTTTTTGTAGTAGGCGTTGCTTCGGCATGCTTGCAACGCTTAGGCCAATTGAAAACAAAGTCAAAGTTATGAATTTTTTAGGGGCTATTTGCACGATTTTCCTCACTTAAACTTTCAACAAGTGTTTGTATGTTTGTATAGTAGGCATAGTAGGTATAGTAGGTATAGTAGGCATAGTATGTTTGTATAATAGGTATAGTAGGTATAGTATGTTGGTATAATAGGTAGCGTAGGTATAGTATAGTAGGTATATGATAGATTTATATGTAGGTATGTATGTATCTAGGTATGTATCTAGGTATGTATGTAGGTATGTATGTATGTATGTATGTATGTATATATGTATGTATGTAGGTATGTATGTAGGTATGTATGTATGTATGTATGTATGTATGGGCATGAGCGTAAGTGAATTCAGCGCACGAAGTGTGCCCTATCAGTCAATGTTTTTTAAAATAGATGAACAGGCGAGCGCAGCGAGCTAACCCATTGTATTTGGGGTTGAAAGGGTATGAGCGTAAGCGAATGCAGTGCACGAAGTGCACCCTATCAGTCAATGTTAGGGTATTTTAAAATCAATTTTTGTTAAAAATAAGCTGTATAAAAAATTCCTCAAATCCAAAGATTCCTTTTGGTATTAGCAATATAAATATTACAGAAATATGCTTAACGGTTTAATCAAAAATAGCAAACGATTACACTACAACTCATATTTTGAAAGTTTTAAAACCAACTCAAAGATAGTTTGGAAATGTATAAATGATCTTATAAATAAATCAAGTAAATCTCGTAAAACGGAAATAAAATAAAAGATCCTAAACAGGCTGCAAATAAATTGAATGATTATTTCACAAACATGGCAAAAAACCTTGTAGATAAACCTGGAACATCAAACTCTAACTTTAAAGACTATCTTCAAGACCTTATTGCCGAAAGTTTAATGTTATTACCAGTGACTGAAGTTGATCAAATGAATAATCTTGATTCGTCAAAGGCTGCTGGTGCGTACGACATACCAATCTCTTTAATAAAATTATTAAAAAATGAAATAAAAAAGCCCTTGATGACCCTGGTAAACCTCTCTTTTACCAGTGGCTCTTTCCCAAAGCCACTAAAATATGCTAAAGTTATTCCAATATTTAAAGCTAACTCAAAATTTGAAGTTTGTAATTATCGTCCAATATCTATACTTCCAATCTTTAACAAAATTTTTGAAAAGGTTATGTATTCCAGGATTTTTGATTTTATCGCCAGACATAATATACTTTTTCCACACCAATTTGGTTTTCAAAAACAAAGACTTCTATGGCCATTCTTGATGCATGCTCTAAACTGGTGGACGCTATTGAAAACAGAAAATTTTCTTGTTGTATATTCTTAGACTTTGTAAAAGCTTTTGATACAGTAAATCACGACATCCTTCTTAGAAAATTAGAGCATTATGGAATAAGAGGAGTTGGTTTTGACTGGTTTTGAACTTACCTAAAAGATAGAACTCAACGAGTGTTCCTGGATGGGGAATTATCTGAATATAATTATAATTATCATGGAGTGCCTTAGGGAAGTGTTTTAGGCACCCTTCTCTTTCTGCTATACATAAATGATATTCCACAGTCTTCAAAGACAATGAGCTTTCATCTTTTCGCTGACGATACTAGCCTTCTCTATTCTTGTGAAAATCTTAATGACTTAGAAAAAATTGTTAATCAAGAGTTGGCAAAAATTGCTGACTGGTTAATCGCAAACAAACTAGCCTTAAATACCAATAAATCAAATTTCATGATAATGAAACCTAGGCAAAAAAGCTCTCTAAAAATGTTAAAATATGTATAAACAATGACAGTCTACGAGAATGGGACTGTGTTAAATACTTAGATGTTTTAATTGATAACAATTTAACTTGGCCATATCACGTTAAACATATAACAATAAAAGTATCAAAAGGGATTGGTATCTTATCTAAGATAAGACATTATGCACCCAAAAATGTATTAATAAATATATATAATGCTTTTGTTTCTCTGCATATCAATTATGCTATAACGAACTGGGGTTGAACCTACCCCACTATTTTAGATGAGACTAAATGCCTCAAAAAAGCAGCAAGAATAACTAACTTTAAAAACAGTTCGAGCATTCTAAACCATTCTTTAAAGCTCTGAATACTTTAAATCTTGAAGACACTTATAAGTTAGAATGTGCCAAATTTTTTTATGAAATTTGTAAAGGGCAAAACAATGCCCTGTTTTCAAGTTTCTTTCAAAAGAAAAAACACCAAGACCATTATGGTACAAGACAAGCAAGGTCTGGAAACTTTACACCCCGACTGTAAGAACAAATTATAAGAAGCACTTTATCTCTTATTCGGGCATAAAAATTTGGAACAGCATCCCTGAAGATATTCGTAATTCCCCGAGTAAAAAACCCTTTATTAAGATTTATAAGAGAATGCTATTACAAGAATACTAAGAATTTGCTTTCCTTAAATAGTTTGGAGTCAAAATGAATTTTTTTCCCTGTGCTTTCTGTTTTTCTTTTCATCTTCCTTTTCCTTTTTCTTTTCATCTGCTTTATAATGAACCAAATGAAAAAGGATTAATTTATAAACTCTTAAAAATATTTTTAATACCGAGTAGTTCAAATGTTCTGTTAACAAATACGTCACTGAGGGCAGATGGCTCGAAAGCTCTTTAGAGTTCTATTCATGTGTCCATCAGCAATCTTTGTATTTAGATGTTTCATTATTTTTTAATAATTCTTTAAAGTTTGTTGAAGTTTTGTAAATAACATCTTCTTTTAATTCAAAGCATTTCCTTGTAATATTAGCTGAAAATATGATATGATATGAGATATAACATCATAGATGATAGTATTGCATGATTTTATATATATATAGGATGATACAGTATAGTATTGCATGGTCATGTATAGTATTTTCGGGTATGATGTAGTATTATATTCATACTTCTATTTTTAATGTTGTATTGAATTGAATAGCATCTTCAAGCAGTTTTTTAGGTTTTTGTAAGCAACCATATGTGCTCCAATTTGTTAATGTATTTCAATACTTTGTAGTACCCTTGATTGATAAATACACAGAGAATGAAGAAAATGCAGTATTGATGATAGAATATTAAGAACACACAACAAAGGTTAAAAGGAGATGACTTCAACTTATAATTTGTATACTTGCAACAAAAACTGTATATCTTACAACATAAATGTACTATTTACCTGAATATATTCTACCAGTCAAGCGTGCAACATTACATATGCTTGTCTTGAAAAGTCTTCCTTTTCTGTAGTCATTTTTTCTCATAATTAATCACACAACCAGGGTGTTTCTACCCACATACTAACAATATTTACGCATTCTGTGACATTTCCAGGAGGCCTCGATTTCACTTATCTATGTTTCATTCTACGAGGCCATCTTCATTCTGTTGCTATGGTATTCATATTCAAAATTATCTTCACTACGCAATGCGTCAAAAATAATTTCCGTTCGTCTTTTTCCATTGTCCAAAGCAGAGCCACAGTCAACAGGTAAATTGTTTTCACCTCATTACTGATATTTTATACCTTTAAATATTAACAAAGACAATTACAAATAATACCCGAATTTTTTATTACATGCATAACTATTTCCATGTATTTAATCACTCCTGATTTCTTTTCCAGTCTTTGTTTAGTTTTGCAATTGTTTTCCTTTAACCTTCCTACTGAAGAAAAAAAGATTTCGGTATGTACTTTCAGTTCAATGTTACTTGCATAATGCGATTCTCCTTTACTATTATGATCACCAACCATATGTATAACTTATTACTTACCATTTCAATCACAATTAGAATCTTATTCTTTTTCCAGTATTTGCAGTTTAGCAGTTGCCTTGCTGGTTGTTTTTTATTTTGTTTAAAACATTTTCGGTATGTACTTTCATTTCAACGTTACTTGGATAATGAGATTCTCCTTTACTATTATGATCACCAACCATATGTATAGCTTATTACTTACCATTTCGATCAATCAATTAGAATTAGATTCTTTTTCCAGTATTTGCAGTTTTGCAGTTGTCCTTTGATTTTGTATCATATTTTGTTATTTTGTATCAGTACCACTTCATGCAAAATTGTTCTGTTTTTCACACACCAACTATTCTCATTAAAGAAAAATAACTATAATTTGTTTGCTTTAAGGTTAACTAATATGGCTTCAAGGTATAGAAGTACCACAAAAAAAGCCTGAGCCAGAAAAACAAATGGTCATCTGGCTTGGTGATGAAGCGAAAATAATTATAGCAAATATATATTAATTCATCATTTCATCAGTTTTTTGCACAATTCACAATAATTTATTCATATTTCATGGTTATTGTTTTCGTGGAAAATTCCGTCATTGTCTGCTTTTGTATCATACAAGGGAATTAACGTACAAAGACATATTTCATCTGAAGAGGGAATGTACTGCCCAATTAAAAAAATTGGGCAGCACAAAAATTTCTCCCTTCATGACAAGGAAGGAAGAAGATTCAAAATAAAAGGTATGGTGTAAGTATACCATCTGTATTTGAAGCTCAGTTGTTCTATTGATATCTTCCAAATATTGCATCATATCTTTTAAACAAAAAAGCAACCTTTTACATAATTGTGTATTCACAGATCACAGAAGGAGGCCTTTGTCAAGATTGGCATAGGCCACAGGAAGGATAAATACAAAAGAAGGGTGGAAAGGCCACCAAAGAATTTTCTAGGACAATGATGGTGGCCATGATCACCCAAAGGGCTGCAAGAATTGTGCAGGACATGTGTAAATTAGTTAATGAATAGTTTCTCAACTAATTTACACATGTCCTGTTTTTGACCATGCATCAAAGGGACAGAAAAAAATCAAAACCAATTAACAATACAAAATATACCCTAAAGTTATCTACTTTTCCATATGCAAAATTTGAAAAAGCTTTCACAATTTTTGTTCATGCATGGTCAAAGTTTCATTACTATTTGTTCAAATTATATGTTTTAAATGTTCTTATTTTATATGTTCCAAATGTTACAAATTATATGTTCCAGTATTTTCAATATTTCAATCATACTTTTATTAATTCAGAATGCTTCATAAATTATAAATGTTCACATGATGTCGTTGCAAAACCTTCATTTAATAACCTACCGATTGCATGGTATTCACCTTCAATGTTGCAGTTGCACCAATTATAGTGGTAATGGTTGTCATTTAATCTCAGTATGATTCTTTTGTAAGCAATTTTTGTAATTTAAACTTAGAAAATGAGACTGGACTTAACACATTTTCAACAGTGAGTCAAAATACTTTATACACTTAGTGAGCAAAAGTATTGCACCACCGGATAAAAAATGGCGTCTAGAAGTGGCCCTAGGCCTAAGCAAGAAAATTTACATAACAATATATAACAACCAAAAGGGTTTCAATAGCGAATTTCTTTAGCATAAATATACTCAAAATTTCATACATTTTCAAATGAAAACATAATTTAAACTATATCATATTGTTTTATAATAACATTAAAAGAAAATGGTGAAGAGGTTGCTTAAAAGATGTTCACAAAAATTTATCGAAGTTGAAAAATGAAAACGCGAATAATTATAATTTCTTTTAATCAAAGCCACGCAAATTCTCTCTCATTTAAAAGAGAATGTTTTCAAATTTTGAAAAATGCAAAAATTTTTCATCTAACTGTCTTGACCTTTTAGAATTGAAGGTTTAAGTCTTTGTTTACAACTTGGGAAGCACATGTTTTGTTTCTCAAATTTTACAATCGGTTTTGAAAAATAAAATTTTCGTTCACTTCAGAAAATATTAAGCCTTTAAAAATTATGTCAAATTGTAGTATTTGAAACAAATTATAGGAATATTCATGTCAGATTTTTTCTTATAGCGTTTAACCTTCTTTTTTTTACTCTGAAAAAAAATTATGGAAAAATTGGATTTGTCCAATCATATTCCGAAAATGCTAAACAAAGACTTAAAGCCTTGAATTCTAAAAGGAAAGGCTATTGAAACCCGTTTGGTTGTTTTATATTGTTATGTAAATTTTCTTGCTCAGGCCTAGGGCCACTTCTGGACGCCATTTTTTATAGGGTGGTGCAATACTTTTGCTCACTAAGTGTACATACTCTTCAGATGGAAATGATTTAAGAAGATGCAGCTGGATTCTCACCATGCTTTTCCGCAAACTACCACTTGGCTGGCATGCCATGATGATGCAATTCAATCTCACATGCAACTTTTACCTCCTACCTTTTTAACCGCTCTGAAGGGCGAAGGGGAATTCCCCTTTCACTAACAAGTTTCCCGCCTTTTTAAACATGTGCCGTATATAAACCAATTGTAGGAGCTGTATAGTACAATAGAAATCCCGCCTCTAATTATTTGCACAATTAGATTTTGCCTAATTTAATTTAGTTGTCCACATTATCGATAGGCTATAATTAAAAATATATGCAATTATTTATCGCTGAGTAAGTATTATGCATGTTGTTTTTTTTCTAACAAGCTATCATTATAAATTAAGAAACTTCTTTATCGCCGTTTCGCTTAATAATGTCAATAATTTTTGCCTTTCTTTTCATGGCAAGAACAGGTTACGTGTTGTTCAGGCATCATGTTTTTATTTGATATTTCAAGTTTATAACTGTTCTAATTTATTTTTAAGTTCTAGTTTCTTACCATAGTTTTGAAAGACACAAGGCCCGGTAAGAAATGAATTAATTTATTGCAGTTCTTCCTTCCCACTATTCTGTTCAGCTCTTTAATTATTTGTTTCCCTTATGAATAGAGGCCCATTTTCATAGATTTTCAAATAACGGACACCTCTCTTTCACAAACTTATTTCAATTACGAAATGATATTCTCCTTCTTCAAGGGTTTAAAAATGTAACCCATGTACAATGAATTACTCTTTACCACAGATAAAAACATCATTTTTGTTTTATGCATCTGGAATATTATGAACAAACTGTTATGGGGCCTCTTTTAACAAATTGACTCTGTAAACAGATTGGTTGATATCTTAACAACTGCGCTGAATTCAACAGGTTAATTTTCAATACATACATGTTTTCTTGGTCTCTTTTTGTGATTCTTCTTCTTCATGTCAACAATAATTGTGATTCCAATTTACTCTCTTCCATTTTAGGGACTGTTTACATAACAGAAACGAGCACAGTTTAACGTAAGGTTTTTAATAAAATTTACATTATATTACATAGCATTGGTTTTATAATAATGATAATGGTTTAAAAATTATATTTAACACTACCCTCCCTTGAAATACATAATATTTACTTCTTTCCTTTGCAGCTTTACCCAAGGCTCTAATTTTTTCCATTGTTGTTGCTATTGAGTAATAATAATAATAATAATAATAAATTGGGTTTATGCACAGTTTCTGTTGATGCAACGAAATGCATGCAACTTGCTCAACTGTGAACTAAATATATTTAATGAAGTTAGTTATAAAAGTTGTCAAGATTTGCTATCAAAAGAAAAGACTAGAGTTTTTTCTTGAATGAATCAGTTTCAGCTGTCTTTCTTACTAGGGGGTATCACTCGCTTCGCTCGTTCGCCCCAGCCCGTCAAGTAAAAAACGCTTAATCTAGTTGGCGCACTACGTGCGCTGCATTCATTCACGCTCATGCCCCTTTCAACCCCACCTACAATGGGTTAGGTCGCTGCGCTTGCCTGTGGTTGGCGCACTTCGTGCGCTGCATTCGCTTCCGCTCATGCCTCTTAAAACTTAACATACAATAAGCTAGCTCGCTGCGCTCGCCTGTCTATCTATTATCAAGAAACATTGACTGATAGGGCGCACTTTGTGTGCTGCATTCGCTTACGGTCGTGCCCCTTGGAACCCCACTTACAATGGGTTAGCTCGCTGCGCTCGCCTGTCTATCTATTATCAAGAAACATAGACTGGTGGGGCGCACTTCGTGCGCTGCATTCGCTGAGGCTTATGCCCCTTTCAGCCCCACGTACAATGGGTTAGCTCGCTGTGCTCGCCTGTCTATTTATCATCAAGAAACATAGTCTGCTAGGGCGCACTTCGTGCGCTGCATTCGCTGACGCTCATGCCCATACATGCATACATACATACATACATACATGCATACATACATACATACATACATACATACATACCTACATACATACATACATACGTACATACCTGAGCTGGGTTTGGTCGCTTCGCTCCCTCCCCAGAGCCCGTCAAGTAAACAAAGTATAATCTGGATGGTGCGCTCTGCGCACTGCATTCGCTGCCGCTCATGCCCCTACATACATACATACATACATACATACAATGCCAACATACTATACCTACTATAAAATGATACTATTCCTACATACTATACCAACATACTATACCTACTATAACATCATACTATACTACATACCATACCAACATACTATACCTACTATTCCCACATACTATACCTACATACTATGCCAACATGCTATACCTATTACACTTACTATAAAAAATATTATACATACTATACCTGCTATAACAAAATACTATACCTACTATACCTACTATTAAAACATACTATACATACTATATCTACTATAACAACATACTATACCTACTATACAAACTATAAAAACATACTATACCTACTATACCTACTATAAAAACATACTTCACATACTATACCTATACTATACATACTATAAAAACATACTATACATACTTTGCCTACTATAAAAACATACTATACCTACTATACCTAATATACAAACATTCAAACACTTGTGTAAAGTTGAAATGGGGAAAATCGTGCAAATAGCGCCTGAAAAATTCATAACTTTGAGTTTGTTTTTATTGGGCCTAAGCATTGCAAGCATGCCGAAGAAACGCCTACTACAAAAACTACAACTATTTCAACTCAAAATACTAAACAAAGCTATCACCTGTGTTCCCAATTGTTTCCTGCAACTCTCCAGGGTCTTTGACACAATTAGCAGCTCTTGACAAAGAAAATTCAGCTCGTAAAACACTTTGAAATGCGCCCTTTGTGTGCAAAACAAAAACACGCGTCTTCTCCAAAAGTACCTGCTGCAACCGGGGGCGAATAACGAAAAACGACCGAAAATTCGCATGCGTCGCCCGCAACAGAGAGCGAGAAACAAAATTTGATCGACAACCCACGTGGGTCGCGCGAAAAGAGCCAATCAAATTACAGCAAAAGGCGAAACGGGTCACATGAACAGCGAATACTATGTTCGAAAATGGAGTTCGGTACGCGAATTTGGAAGTTTCACCAACGTAAACCGTAGTTTTTTCGTGATAGCACAAATTAGCAGAATAATTAGTGGAATAATTCAAAATTTCAGGAGAAAATCGAAAAACAAAATCCATTACCTTGGTTAAATTAATTAAGTAAACATTCAGTGTGAATTTCATTGCCATATAGCCACATACAAAAAAGCCTTTGTGATCACACGGTTAGCCGTCTCGGCCCATTGTTTTCGGGCGTTCGACCTATTGTTTCGGGTCGAATCTATTGTTGTTGGCAGGGAAAATGCGTCGTCACGTGACATCACAGAATATATATATTAGATTTCTACTGGAAGCTTATTCCAGTAAATTGGACCAGCTCGAGAGAAAGCCCTATTCCAGTACTGTGTTGTAGTTGTTTTAACCTTCAAAGTTAGTGTACGATCATTTAATATAGAAATCTTTGTTCTCAAACTCTCAGTCGCCTGACCCCATACACACATATGAATAACCAAACATAGTTTAAACACAATTCTTTCTCTGATTTTGAGCCAATGTATTTGTAAAAATAAATTGGAAATTGGACGTTGATCAAATTTGGTGAAAAATTGGTGAGAAATGAAATTTGTTGAAGATTACCCGAATGGCTCTGTTTTGTACTGATTGTAGACGGTGAAGCAAGTAGTTTGGAAGGTTGATGAGCAGTGAGTTACAGTAATCTAGTTTTGAGGTTAAAAATGACGTAATTAGAATATTTATTCATTCTTGCGGTAGGTATGCTCTTATTTTTATTATATTTCCTATCATAAAATGACATTGTGAAACAATATTGTATAAGTGTTGCTTTAACGGCAATTCACTGTCAATGCATACTCCAAGGTTTTTAGCTGTTTCAACAAATCGAATGCAATTATCCCCGAGTTGAATTCCATTTATTAGTACTTCGTACTTCACTGATGGTGGCCCAAGAACTAAAATTTTCGTTTTGTCTGTATTAAGTTTTAGAAAGTGCAAATCCATCCATTCTTTGACAGCCCCAAGGCACATCTCAATTCCAGATGTTAACACTGTCGATTGGAAAATCGGGTGAAAAGGTTTGTAAAGTTGAAGCGAAAATGTTAAAAGATAGTTCCTTAACTACTCCATATAATGATTGATGATCCTTAACTACTCCATGTAATGATTGAAGCCAAGCAATAAAATTTACAATAATACTGCTTAATTTAATTTGTCCCTACTTCTTTCCATATCACAACTTGCACCATGCCGCACAAATCGAGGAAATGCATAACGGGTGACAGACGTGGAAATCAAGTGCAGGAGAATGTGCAGCATTGCAGAAAGGCACAAGTTTCCAGCACAGTATCCCATTCCACAAATACAGCCAATGGAGATGGACATGGAACCAGAGCTTCCCATTCAGAACCAAGGGCTTCCAGCAGCAGGACAACCTGTAAACAAAGAGATGCATGGCGCAGTTCCAGTACTTGATGAAAATCACATACCGGAACCTGTTCAAGATCGGCAATTGCAAGTGGACAAGCCTGTCCCCGAGACTAATGAAGCTGAAAACCTCACCCCCTTCTCCCATTACCACACCACTTGAACAAAATGAACAGAACATGTATTCATTGTGGTGCAAAGTACTTCAAAGAAAAACAAAACACAAAAACAATACAATAAATGTTGCATGGCAGGTTTAATCGCTCTGGATCAAGTTGAACCACCTCCAAATAGTGTCATGCATTTATACACTGGTGATACTGCTGAATCAAAATATTTCTTAAAGCACTTCCGCCAATACAACTCACTAATGGCAATGGCATCATGGAAGGCTAATATTGTACGCCATGCTAGAGCTGGACCACCAGTTATCACAATTCATGGAAAGGCATATCACATGACAGGTAATTGATACAATATGATTCCAGTTATTATCAATACAATTTATTATTTGTTTATGTTGGCTAATGTTGAATTTCTATTTACCTAATGTATGCTTTTGATCATTAACAGGTGTAACGGAAACAGACAGATCCAGAAAATATACAGAACTCTACATCATGGATACGCAACAAGCATTGCAGGAACGGCAAAACATTGCAAGTTAACAACGTCTTGATTTGGACATTGTTGCACTTCTGCAGAATGAATTGATGGCAGCTAATCGATTTGCTCAACATTATCGAACCATGGGTGAAATTTTGCAGGAACAGCGGCAGCAAGCTATTGCAAACAATCAGCCAGTTCCGATACCCAAAATGATCATCACAGGTCACCCACAACAAGACTGCAAATACGATAACCCCACTGCCAGAGAAATTGTAGCTGTATACACAGTACAACATGGAGGTGCACCAAATCCTGAAGACAGAGAACTGCAAGCTCAAACAAGAGGCGGAGATCTCAGGAAGATTTACGCAACAAGTCCAATTGCCGATCCTCTCACATATACATTGATATTCTTTCATGGTGATAAAGGTTACAGTTTGGACATTCAACAATTGCCCACAGCACACGTAGCGGGTGAACGCCATAACAATCGTAACCCTCGTACCAGACTAACTCTACCGAGTACTATTTATACAAAATGCAGGTCAGGGATGCATTTTCAACAATCCACATTGCATCACTTCTATTTCAGCAGTATCTGGTGGATGCATATACGAAGATAGAAGGCAATAAACTGTGCTGGATTATGAACAATCAGCGTCAATTTCGTGTTGACACATACCGAGGCCTGATGGATCATCTCAACAGAAGAGCTGAAATCAAAAACCAGATGGCCAGGGCTAACAATCCAAATCAGCCCATACATATCAATGTTGGCCGTGTTATCATTCTACCCTCAACATTTCCAGGCAGCCAAAGAAACATGTATCAACACTTTCAAGATGCAATAACAATCATAAGGAAGTATGGCAAGCCAGACATCTTCCTCACAATGACTGCCACTCCTAAATGGAAGGAGATAGAAGAAAGCATTCATCCGTATCAGACGGCCAATGATCGACCAGACATTGTCACACGAGTATTTCAACTCAAACTCCAAGAACTATTCCAAGACATACTACACAACCACATTCTTGGACATGTCACAGCACACGTGTATGGCATAGAATTTCAGAAGAGAGGACTACCACATGCACACATGATCCTGTTCTTTCCCATGCTGATAAACCCAGAACACCACAACAGGTATTGTTGACAGGTACTAATAATTCTTACTCACATAGTTGCATTTACACCCAATGCCTAAACAATTATTATAAAATTGTTAATTATCATAATCATTATCAGGTGGATCAACTGATATCGGCAGATATTCCAGACCCACAGGATGCAAAATACCACAAGCTGGTCCTCAAACACATGACACATGGACCCTGTGGAGCTTTAAATCCTCAATGCGTGTGCATGGAAAACAACAAATGCAAAAAGCACTTTCCAAAAGAACAAGTTGATGAAGCTCAAATCATTGTCAGCGGCTATCCTCTCTACAGACAACGCTGTGTTCATCCAGTCAATGTGAATGATCTCATTCTGGATGATACTTGGGTAGTGCAACACAACAGACACCTACTAATCAAATATCAGTGTCATATCAACATGGAAATATGCAGCACAGTAAAAAGTGTCAAGTACATTTTCAAATATACCCACAAAGGACATGATATGGCACATGTTGAAATTCTTGAAGAAAGTCAACAGCAAGTACCTCAAGACATTGAACACGACGAGGTGCGACAACACATCAACGCAATATATATTGGACCACATGAAGCTGTCTATCGGCTTATGCAGTTCCCCATCCATGACAAAAGCCACATAGTCAAACAGCTTTCTGTTCATCTGCCATTTGAGCAAAAAGTCATCTTTCATGACAATGATGAAAAACAAAGGCTCAACAACAATGGTGATATAACAACACTTACAGCATGGTTTGAACTCAACCAGCAAGATCCAGCTGCACATCAGTACCTCTATCATGAGATACCAGGGCACTATGTCTTCCAGGAGCGTTCGAAAACATGGACTGCCAGACAACGAAGAACAATGCCAATCATTGGTAGAGTAACTCAAGTGCAGCCGAGACCTTGTAAGCAAAAGTTTGCACTCAGACTTTTGCTATTGCATACACGAGGAGCCACTTCATTTGAAGATCTTCGTACAGTGAAAGGTAATCTATGTGATTCCTTCAAGATGCAGCATTAGATCTAGGGCTACTAGAAGATGATGCCGAAATCACACGTTGCTTTGATGAAGCTGTTCATTTTGCCTTCGCAACTCAGACAGTTGTTTGCATCATTGCTACTCTTTCAAACGCCATCAGACATCAGAACTCTCTTCAACGCCTTCAAAGAAGCAATGAGTGAAAAATTTGTCAGACGTGATCAAATCAACAATCCAGACATAACTTTCCAAGACAGACACATGTATCAATGTCTACATGATATTGACAAGAATTTGAAGGTTAAGGTTCAAGGTTTGTCCATCATGAATTACGATCATCTTTCTCAGCTACCGGCCGACTTTGTCATTCAAGAACAAGGTGATTTACAACTTAACATGATGATATTCACTGTAATAATTTAGCCAGCATGTACTTCTATTTATCCCAAATGAAACTGTTGTTTATGTTTTCAGAGGACGATCACATGGATGTTGAACATGAAAGAGAGCAAGGAGAACAAATGCACGTTGCATTGAATCTAGAACAGCGAGTTGTTTACACAGCCATTATTCAAGCAATTGACCCGCAATCTGAACAGAACTGTCATTTTCTCGATGTACCAGCTGGCACAGGGAAAACATTTCTCTACAACATGTTGGTTCGTAATCTTCATGCATCTGGGCACAAAGTCCAGTGTATGGCTTGGTCAGGAATTGCAGCTACACTGCTTATTGAAGGCAGAACATCACCTTCACAACCAGCATTGGCACTACAAGCAGTTGACAGACTGCTTCAGGATATCACACGAGTTGACAAGTCATTTGGTGGCAAATTCATGTTACTTGGTGGTGATTTCAGACAGGTCTTACCTGTTGTTCCCAAAGCAGGAACAGAGAAAATCGTATCAGAATCTTAAATCATGTGAAATCAATGACCTGTGGGCACAGTTTCAACAACATCGCCTGCAAACAAACATGAGAGCTGTTCAAGATGAATTGTACAGAGAATTCTCAAAATGGCTCCTAAGACTCGGCAACAAACAAGAACCATATGATGCACTTGAGAACATCACTTTGCCACATCAAATATGCGCATTTTCGCAAGAGGAAATGCTCAACTTCATATATCCCCAGCCTAATACACCACAGTTGAGCCTCATGCTGGATCCCGTAACCATTTCAGAACGTTGTTGTCTAACCCCAAAGAATGACTTCTCATATGAAATCAGTGACATCATTCTGGAAAGACTACAAACTCCTGACAGAACATACTACAGCACAGATAGTGTGATAACAGAGGATCCAAATGAGGAGGCGGCATATCCAATTGAGTTTCTCAATAATCTAACTCCTAATGGAATGCCATTACACCGACTTAGACTCAGGGTATACTTTTTCTATATGTTCAAATTATACATTAACTCTACACCTATTTTAAATATTAATACTGGTCCTCCGTTGATAAACATTGTAATCTGGAACTATCCTTATTTAAAGGCCTACTGCAATCAAAAAAAGTGATATGATTTTTTTGCATTTCATGGTAAACGTATTTGAACTGATCCTAAAACCGTTTCCAGAATGAAAATTGATCCAGTAAAATTGTTTTTACAAGCCTGCAAAATTGTTGATTTTGCCATTTCAACTGCGACAAATGTGACATAATAACCAGGAACCATTCCAAGTTTTTTTATTGAAGTGTATTGTAGCTTTTTGCTTCACTCCGTCTAGCTCAATAAATAACTAATTAATTAAAAATTGCAAAAGGCATATATCTTCATGTGTTTTCACAAACTTTAAAATTTTTTTCATAATTTTAGAAAGCGATTTCGGGGGAGTAATGGGGGTCTGAATTGGGGCAGTTTTGGTTGTGACGTCAAACTGCGGGAGGTCGATCAACTACGGCGGAGAGCGGAAGCAAACAACGGGGATGATCAGTGTCGAGATGAAATATACTTTTGCATTTGACTTGACTGAGTCGCATATGATGTATATGTGTGAAAGAATCTAGAGATGTTTTCAGAATTTACATGGACTATTTACGCTCAGAGTTGGCTTTTTAAGATATATCTGATGCTGCTAAGTTGTTGTCAGTCCAGTCTTATCAAAACGAATTACTTTTACATCACGTCTGGCTGGAACGCCAAGTTGCTACAGTGTTTTCATTGGGGTAGAAGTTGGAGAAATAAAATAGAACTAATCGCAATATTCTGCATAGCAATTTATCATCATAGTCAGATGTGTTACAAGTTTTCTGTTGAAACACCATGGTTCCAAAATTCGAAATGGACAAAAAATGAACTGGTGTTTCCGTGGCTTTATGTTTTAATTTCTGTCTGGCCTATATGTGTATTGTGAGCAAAACGCACGCCTTCAGCTCTCCTTCTCTGTTTCATTTCATTTCAATTTTGTTTTGAAAACGGCTGCTTGAAAATCCCATTTATTAATTAACTGCTGTAACAGCTTCCTTTGCCTGGTCCTCTAACAACAACCCCGGCCATCGTGTTTGTTACTAGTTTTACTCACACAGCTCTGCAATCCATGATTTCTGACAAACTTCCTTTGTGAATGCTTCCAGCTGCTTGGGAATCCGACCGCGCGGAGTAAGATGTGTTTCGACTGACGGCACGGTTTGTAGTACCCTGTTTCAAAGGGCAAGTTCGATCTTTTTGGTTAATAGTTGAAACGACGCGCGAAAAGTTATAGTATTGTACCCTAGGAAGCGATTTTTTAATAATGGCTGGGGCTACGCAGAGTGCAGATTTGAAAACTTTTCCCGATACTCTCCCATTATAAAAGTCGATTTGTGTCCTGGTTATGACGTCATACCATGTCGCAGTTGGTGCCCCATTTCAAAGCCAAATTTAGTATACTTATCGTGATGCAATAAAAACAAAACAGGCACCAAAGTAATCAGTAAAGAATGAATTTTCATTTTATGAAAAAAAAACGGGAAAGTGATTTTTGATTGCAGTAGGCCTTTAAGGTGGGTGCAACAATCATTCTTCTGAGGAATTTGACTCCAAAGAAAGGTCATTGTAACGGCACAAGACTCATTGTACCCCATCTCTGACGTAATGTGATCACAGCAGAGATCATCACGAAGGAACACAGAGGCCAGCAGGTCATGATTTCCAGAATAACTTTGTCAACACAAGACACTGAGATGCCGTTCAACATCAAACGACGGCAATTTCCAGTCAGACTAGCATACTGCCTTACTATCAACAAGGCACAGGGATAATCTCTGATGTATGTTGGTGTGTATTTACCTAAGCCCGTGTTCACACATGGTCAGTTATATGTGGCCATGTCCAGAGCAACATCTTTTGACGGGCTCAAAGTATTCCTCCCAGAGGAAACACACAGGAAGACAAAAAACGTTGTCTTCCAAGAAGTCCTGTAAAGGTCTTCACAAACTTTTGAGCATAAATTGCGTTGCTCACAGAGGGTGTCAGTCTACCAAAATGCACATACACAAAGTACGGGGCTCAGATTGTGGTCCTAGCGGATCGGCATTGCACTACAGTGTGATGTTCCCTGTTGTGATATCAGCACAACACTCAGAAAGCAAAGCCGTTAAAAGCTTTGAACATTGCTGGTTTGCCAGGCCACTCCAGTCAATAAGATCCGCTAAGAACGATCCGGACACTTTCACAACACTCCAGTGTCCGGGGGTGTTCGCCAACAGCAACAACACGATCTGGGTCCTCGGTAGCACCCGTATCAGAAGAGATATGCTTTGCCATGCTCTCCGATATTGCCTATGGGAGTATGGCTTTCCTTTTCTCTGTGAAAACTGCAATCTCTCCATTAACCATAGTTGTTTTAACAAGAATTAGCATTGGATTACCCTCCTCTCAACCAATTAACTCATTTACTTATTCATTATAAGAATATAGATGACCCGATATTATTTAATATTCCAAATTTGAATTGCACTTTTCATGAACAAGGAAACCTCGAACAAAGGTTACCCCTTGAAGTTGGTGTTCGAGCTTTAAACTAATGTAACCGGCAATCTTTTTCTTTTACTATGACCAAACTTAATGGTGAGAAAACACGAAGCATCGAGAGAACAGACATCGGTATTGTTGCTCTGTGCCACGTGCATGTGAATTTTATATTGAACAAAGCTGTCAACATCGCCGAACACTCCACATGATGAATGAAGACATCAATACAATCTACAGATGGAACCAATTATCTCTCATTTATCTTCACTATCGATTTATAAATCATGAACGTTAAATGAACATTACAGTTTATGTACATTTTTATTCATGCATGTTAAAGCTCATGTTTTCCTTTATGACATTGTATGCCAAAAGTTTTTTATAGTTGTGTGTAGCACATAATTGAAGCCATCGTCAATGATACTTGAGATGCATTTCTGCAGTTCTTCTTTGCCAATAAACACTTTATCCCCCATTGAAACGAGGTCGTTATGTTGCATTGAAAAAATTTTGGCCTCTTTTCCATCAATAGCCCCCGCTAACTTTTAAAATAAGAAATTGGAAACAGCTTGGTTTCGGCATCACAAAATGATCATCAAACAGGACAACGTAAAGTTGGTAAACTATTTCCAAATTTACAGGGGAATTTTTCAATGTATGTTACAGGTAATAGAGATCTTATTTTTAACTCATTCCCCATTAAACTTCATCAAGTTATTAAACCAGCTTAATTTGGGTTAGGCCATGCTAACTTCACTGATTGCAACGAAATCCAGAATTTACATTAGTTATTTTATACCTTTATAGTTTACTTGCTAACAAGATAAATGTTTGATACCTTCACTACATGTGCCTGCAATTGCTAGCTTGGATTTAAAATGATTCTTGAAGTATTTACCAATTTATGGATTCCTTACTGTTCATTGCCTTCATGTGTGACAAGCAAAATATATTGACATTCCTATGAAACTATTTTTATCTTCAATATTGATGACGGATGAAGTATTCATAGACCAGTGCAAAGATAATTTTCACTTATTTTGCTTTTTAAATATCCTTTTCCATGTAATCCACAAGGGCTATTGATCATTATGGCCGCACAACTATCATGTTCTCCTATTATCCTGTAACTATCATATGGTCATTTCATTGATTATTAATTCTTCCTTTTTTCCTGTATGATTCTTAGTGAAACAAATACTGAAACAAATTCGGTTAAGTGCTTAACCGAAGCTGTCAATGTCACTAATACTTGCTATTCACACCATGCAAATGTAAAATGACCAAAGCAAACATTTACTACACTGTGCATGAAAAGTCAATGGAAACCTTGAAAAACTCATGGAAGGAGAATTCTGTTAATGTAAGTTTCTATCACATTGCAATTTAATCAGTTTTCGTGTCAGGTTATTGCCTAATTATAACACATTTATATGGGACACTGGTAAAATAACAATGTATTACTTTTATCCTTGGCATGCAGCTGCAATACTTGCACAAAATTGATACTCATCTGTTATGCCATATGTGCATTAGTAAAATTTAAGTCCATTGTTCTGCTAACCTACCCACAGTTACAATTTACATTTATTCAACTTTTCACTATCCGAACAGTCTTTGATCGGTACAAAACTTCAAAATTGCTTTGAAAATCGGAAACATAGCGAAACATGGTATATACTAAAGCTTTTCGTCTGACACTCATCAGAGTAGTACGTCAGAAAGAGAACGAAAATGAAAACCTAACAATCTTTCATCTAACCTAACAATCTTTCATCTAATCTTTCAATAATCTATTGTTCGGTCACCGGTGATGATTGGTTGTTTTGCACTTTACCAATCACTCACCTCTTTTCTGATTGGCCAATTTCGATCCTCTTCTGGGTATAATTTTTCGTTAGGTTTTCATTTTCGTTCTCTTTCTGATGTACTACTCTGATGAGTTTCGCTATGTTTCCGATTTTCAAAGCAATTTTTCACTATCCCTTCACCAAAAGCTTTGTGCTTTCAACGGTCAGTTGCCATCTTATCATGCAATATTCCATGTCAATGCAAAAATCGCCAATACGAGGCTTATTTTGTCAACACAAGGCCAATGTCTCAAACTTTATTCTACACCCCCCTAAAGTGCTGTGTACTATCTGGAAGCATGACCGAAAGCAAATACTAAGGCGAGCGTAGCGAGCTAACCCATTGTAAGTTGGGTTGAAAGGGGCATGAGCGTCAGCGAATGCAGCGCACGAAGTGCGCCCTATCCGTCAATCTTTCTTGATAATAGATACAAAGGCGAGCATAGCGAGCTAACCCATTGTAAGTGGGGTTGAAAGGGGCATGAGCGTTAGCGAATGCAGCGCACAAAGTGCGCCCTATCAGTCAATGTTTCTTGATAACAGATAGACAGGCGAGCACAGCGAACTAACCCAATGTAAGTGGGGTTGAAAGAGGCATGAGAGTCAGCGAATGCAGCGCACGAAGTGCGCCCTATCAGTCAATCTTTCTTGATAACAGATACAAAGGCGAGCGTAGCGAACTAACCCATTGTAAGTGGGGTTGAAAGGGGCATGAGCGTTAGTGAATGCAGCGCACGAAGTGCGCCCTATCAGTCAATATTTCTTGATAACAGATAGACAGGCGAGCGCAGCGAGCTAACCCAATGTAAGTGGGGTTGAAAGAGGCCCATATTGTAGGGTATGTATTGTAGGGTATGTATTGTAGGGTGTGTATTGTAGGGTATGTATTGTAGGGTATGTATTGTAGGGTATGTATTGTAGGGTTTGTATTGTAGGGTATGTTTTGTAGGGTTTGTATTGTAGGGTATGTATTGTAGGGTATGTATTGTAAGGTATGTATTGTAGTGTATGTATTGTATGGTATGTATTGTAGGGTATGTATTGTAGGGTATGTATTGTAGGTTATGTATTGTAGGGTATGTGTTGTTTGGTATGTATTGTTGGGTATGTTTTGTAGAGTATGCATAGTAGGGTATGTATTGTAGGGTATGTATTGTAGGGTATGTATTGTAGGGTATGTATTGTAGGGTATGTAGTGTCGGTTATGTATTGTAGGGTATGTTATGTAGGGTATGTATTGTAGGGTATGTATTGTAGGGTATGTATTGTAGGGTATGTATTGTAGGATATGTATTGTAGGGTATGTATGTATGTATGTATGTATGTATGTATGTATGTATGTATGTATGTATGTATGTATGTATGTAGGGTATGTATGTATGTAGGGTATGTATGTATGTATGTAGGTATGTATGTATGTATGTATGTATGTATGTATGTATGTATGTATGTATGTAGGTATGGGCATGAGCGGGAGCGAATGCAGCGCGCGGAGCGCGCCAACCCGATTAAGCTTTTTTTACTTGACAGGCTGGGGCGAACGAGCGAAGCGAGTGATGACCCCTAGTGTATGTAGATTGTATTAATGTCTTCATTCATCATGTGGAGTGTCCAGCGATGTTGACAGCATTGTTCAATATCAAATTCACTCCTGCGTGCCACAAATCAACCACACGGATGTCTGTTCTCTCCATGCTTCGTGCGTTCTCACCATTAAGTTTGGTCATAGTAAAAATAGAAGATTGCCGGTTACATTAGTTTAAAGCTCGAACACCAACTTCAAGGGGTAACCTTTGTTCGAGGTTTCCTTGGTGTTCATGAAAACTGCAATTTTAATTTGGAATGTGTAATATTACATATTCAAGGGTTAATTTTAATAAGTACATTAGTTATCATTACTTATTGGGATGAGAGAGGGGTAATCTTAATGTTGCATGCAATTTCTTATCCAAAAAACTATTGTACTGGACAGATTGCAGTTTTCACAGAGAAAAGGAAAGCCATACTCCCATAGGCAATATCGGAGAGCATGGCAAAGCATATCTCTTTTGATACAGGCGCTACGCAGGACCCAGATCATGTTGTTGTTGATAAACACCCCCGGACACTGGAGTGTTGTGAAAGTGTCCGGATCGTTCTTGGTGGATCTTAATAACTGGAGTGGCGTGGCAAACCAAGAATGAATGTTCGTCACACTATAAAGTGCAACAAAGCCGATCCGGTAGAACCACAATCTGAGCCCTCGTGATTTGTGTGTATGTGTTTTGGTAGACGCCCTTGAGAGCAACGCGATTTATGCTCTATGGTGTGTGAAGACCTTTACAGGACTTCTTGGAAGACAATATTTTTACACGAATAAGTCATTCTTTGGGGTAAGACAACAACGTTCTGACATGGTTACTGGATCCAGCATGAGGTGGGACTGTGGTGGATTAGGCTCGGGATATATGAAGTTGAGCATTTCCTCTCGCGAAGATGTGCATATTTGATGTGGCAAAGTAATATTGTCAAGTGCATCATGTGTTTCTTTTTTGTTGCCGAGTCTTAGGAGCCATTCTGAGAATTCTCTGTACGATTGATCTTGAACAGCTCTCATGTTTGTGTGCAGGCGATGTTGTTGAAACTGTGCCCACAAATCACTCATTTGATATGATTTAAGACTCTCTGATACGATTTGCTCTCTTCCTGCCCTGGGAACAACCGGTAGAACTTGTCTAAAATCGCCACCAAGTAACATGAATTTGCCACCAAATGGCTTGTCAACTCTTGTGATATCCCAAAGCAGTCTGTCAACTGCTTGTAATGCCAATGCTGGTATCATTGAAGCTTCATCCCATATGAACAGGGTTGTTTCACGCAACACTTATGCTCTTCGGCTCTGTCTCTTGACATTGCATGTTGATTCCAGCTTCAGTGGTATTGCAATTTGGAATTGTGAATGCGATGTTCTGCCATTGATAAGCAGTGTTGCTGCAATTCCTGACCAAGCCATACACTGAACTTTGTGTCCAGAAGCATTGAGGTTGCGAACCAACGTGTTGTAGAGAAATGTTTTCCCTGTGCCAGCTGGTCCATCGAGAAAGTGACAGTTCTGTTCTGATTGCACCTCAATTGCTTGAATAATGGCTGTGTACACCACTTGTTGTTCTGGATTCAATGCAGCGCGCATTTGTTCTCCTTGCTCTCTTTCGTTTTCAACATCCATGTGATCCTCCTCTGAAAACATAAACAATAGTTCATTTTGTATCAATATAAGCATATATGGGCTAAGTAATTACAGTGAATATCATCATGTTAAGCTGTGAATCACCTTGTTCTGGAATGACAAAGTCAGCCGGTAGCTGAGGAAGGTGATCGTAGTTGGTGATTGACAAACCATGGACCTTCAAATTGTTGTCAATATCAAGTAGACATTGATACATGTGTCTGTCTTGAAAGGTTATGTCTGGATTGTCCAGTTGATCACGTCTGACAAAATCTTCACTCATCGCTTCTTTGAAGGTGTCGAAGAGTGTTCTTATGTCTGAAGGCGTTTGAAAGAGTAGCAATGTGGCAAACAAGTGACGGAGTTGTGGTGGCATATTAAAGATGTCTGCGTCGTGTAAACAGCGTGTGATTTCGGCATCATCTTCTAAAAGCCCTAAAGATAATGCTGCATCTTTGAAAGAGTCTCATAGATGACCCTCTACCGTTCGAAGGTCTTCAAATGACGTAGCTCCTCGTTTATGCAACAGCAAGAGTCTGAGTGCGAATTTTTGCTCGCAGGGTTTGGGCTGCACTTGATTTACTCTACTAATGAGTGGCATTGTTCTTCGTTGTCTGGCTGTCCATGTTTTTGAACGCTCCTGGAAGACATAGTGCTCTGGTATCTCATGGTAGAGGTACTGACGTGCAGCTGGATCTTGCTGGTTGAGTTCAAACCATGCTGTAAGTGTTGTTCTATCACCAATGTTGTTGAGCCTTTGTTCGTCATCATTGTCATGAAAGATGACTTGTTGCTCAAATGGTAGATGAACAGAAAGCCGTTTAACTATGTGGCTTTTGTCGTGCATGGGGAACTGCATAAGCCGATAGACAGCTTCATGTGGTCCAATATATCTTGCGTTGATGTATTGGCGTACCTCGTCATGTTCAATGTCTTGAGGTACTTGTTGTTGATTTTCTTCAAGAATTTCAACATGTGCCATATCATGTCCTTTGTGGATATATTTGAAAATGTACTTGATACTTTTAACTGTACTGCATATTTCCACGTTGATATGACACTGATATTTGATGAGTAGGTGTCTGTTGTGTGGCACTACCCAGGTATCATCCAAAATGCGATTATTCACATTGACTGGATGAAGACAGCGTCGTCTATAGAGAGGATAGCCGTTGACATTGATTTGAGTTTCAGCAACTTGTTCTTTCGGAAAGTGCTTTTTGCATTTGTTATTTTCCATGCACACGCAATGAGGATTTAAAACTCCACAGGGTCCATGTGTCATGTGCTTTAGGACCAACTTGTGATATTTTGCATCCTGTGGATCCGGTATCTCTGCTGATATGAGTTGATCGATCTCATAATGAACATGATAATTAGCAACTATTATTATTGAGATCACGTACAGAATAGTTGTAGCACATGTCCATTATGACATACTCTGCATTTGATGTTATAAATATAATTATGTATATGAGTAAGAATTATTACAATCTCTATATCTGAGTGTATAAATATTACCTGTTGTGGTGTTCTCGGTTTATCAGCTTGTGAAAGAAACAGGATCATGTGTGTGTGTGGTAGTCCTCTCTTTTGAAATTTTATGACATACACATGTGCAGTGACATGTCCAAGAATGTTGTTGTGTAGTATGTCTTCGAGTAGTTCTTTGAGTTTGAGTTGAAATACTCTTGTGACAATGTCTGGTCGATCACTGGCAATCTGATACGGATGAATGTTTTCTTCTATCTCCTTCCATTTAGGATCGGCAGTCATTGTGAGGAAGATGTCTGGCTTGCCATACTTCCTTACGATTGTCATTGCATCTTGAAAATGTTGATACATGTTTCTTTGGCTGCCTGGAAAGGATGACGGTAGAATGATAACACGGCCAACATCGATCTGTACGGGCTGATTCGGATTGTTAGCCCTGGCCATCTGGTTTTCGATTTCAGCTCTTCTGTGCAGATGATCCATCCGGCCACGATATGTGTCAACACGAAGTTGACGTTGATTTTTCATAATCCAGTGCAGTTTATTGCCTTCTATCTTCGTATATGCATCTACCAGATACTGTTGAAATAGAAGTGATGCAATGTGGATGGCTGAGAATGCATCCCTGACCTGGATTCTATATGAATAGTATTCGGTGAGGGTTAGTCTGGTGCGTCGGATACGATTCATGTTTTGCTGACCCCTTACGTTTGCAGTCGGTAATCGTTGCAGGTCCAAACTGTAACCACTGTCACCGTGAAAGAATATCAATGGATACGTGAGAGGATCTGCACTTGGACTGGCTGCGTAAATCTTCATGAGATCTCCGTGTCTTGTTTGAACTTGCAGTTCTCTGTCTTCAGGATTTGGTGCACCTCCATTCTGTACTGTGTATATAGCTGCAATTTCTCTGGCAGTAGGATTATCGTATCTGCGATCTTGTTGTGGGCGACCTGTTATGATCATTTTGAATGTCGGAACAGGCTGATTGTTTGCAATAGCTTGCTGCCGCTGTTCCTCCAATATTTCACCCATTATTCGAAAATGTTGTGCAAATCGATTGACTGCCATTAATTCATTCTGGAGAAGTGCAACGATGTCCAAATCAAGACGCTGTCCTCCTGCAGTGTTTTTGCCGTTCCTGCAAGGCTTGTTGCGTATCCATGATGTATAGTTTTGCATATTTTCTGGATCTGTCTGTTTCTGTTACACCTGTTAATGATGCAAAGCATAAGTTAGGTAAATAGAAGTTCAACTGTAGCCAGCATAAATGAATAATAAGTTATATTGATAATGACTGGAATCATATTGTATCAATTACCTGTCAGGTGATATGCCTTTCCATGAATTGTGATAACTGGTGGTCCAGCTCTAGCATGACGTACAATATTAGCCTTCCATGATGCCATGGCCATTAATGAGTTGTATTGGCGGAAGTGCTTCAAAAAATATTTTGATTCGGCAGTATCACCAGTGTATAAATGCATGACTTCGGCCGGAGGTGGTTGAATTTGATCCAGAGCAATTAAACCTCCCATGCAACATTTGTTGTATTGTTTTTTTGTGTTTTGTTCTTCTTTGAAGTACTGTGCACCACAATGAATACATGTTCTGTTCATTTTATTGAAGTGGTGTGGTAATGGGGAGAAGGGGATGAGGTTTTCAACCTCATTGTTCTCGGGGACAGGGTTGTCAACTTGCATCTGTTGATCATCAACTGGTTCTGGTATCTGATTTTCATCAGGTACTGGAACTGCGTCGTGCATCTCGATGTCTGCAGGCTGTTCTGCTGCTTGAAGCTCTTGGTTCTGAATGGGAAGCTCTGGTTCCATGTCTATCTCCATCGGCTGTATCTGTGGAAGGGGATACTGTGCTGGAAATGGCTGATATTCATGGGCTTCTAGCTGACGGTTTTCGAGCTGCATTTGTTGAGGATCGTTGACTGCTGCAAGTGGGTTATCCGCATTTCCCGTCTCTTGAGGTTGAAGCTGTTGATTGATCTGTCTGTGATGCTGCATATTCTCCTGCAAGTTGCGATAAGTAATCTGGCTAGCTTGTAGTTATTAAAACATGTTGAAAGTAGGTATACTTACTCAGCGATAAATAAGATAAGATAATTATAGCCTTTAGAAAATTTGGCCGGTTAAAAATAGACAAAGTCTAATTTTAGAGGCGGGATTTCTGTTGTACTACATCGCCTCTGTGATTGGTTTATACGCGTCACGTGACGAAAAAGGAGGGAAAATTCTCGTGGAAAGGGATTTCCCCTTCATCCTTCTCGCTTTTAAAGGTGGGAGGGAGAAGATTAGCACGTGACAGACTGGTTGGGCTCAAAGAGATAAGAGATAAGATAAGAAACATTATAAACTTTAAAATATTATGTTATGTTCATTTTACTGAATATTTACAGTTGGTTTAACAATATTAATACTTTTTAAACAATATATTATCGTTCAATTGGGCAATTTGATGGAGATCACAGGGTTCTGATGCATCAAGTTGATAAAAAGTGGCCGATAGCGTCTGGAGTGTAAGCCTCGTTAACACTATGGGGCAGGCACGTGTGCACGTCTCGTCTGTCCCTGCAAGAAGAAGACAAAGGAAAAGAAGAAAGACAAATGAAACAAAGGAAACATTGTAACAATATCTCACGTGGCAGAAATTTATTTGCGAGATTATTATTATTATATTGTAAAGGAAAAGAAGCCTCGACCTCGGTAGATAGCGTTGACGATGAAGAGAGCCGATCAAATCGCAGGAATAAGATAAATGGTAATAATATAATCTGATCTTTGTCAATCTTTTCAATCAAACACTATTAAGCAAACTATAATGAGTTATGGTGTGTTTAACTTTAATTGTTATCTATCAATTAGAGAATTTTTACATATTGGAAGAGAATAACGCATCCTTTCAACAGGCATGGCAGGCTTGGGTAAGTTTGTTACTCTAGTTGTTGTATGAAATAAGCAAAAACGGCAAATTCAGAGCAGTTGCATAGGAATAATGGAAATGTACTCTCCTTCTGTGTTTTGGTGGGCTAGCTCATACTGCTATAAGCAATGGGTTGGAATTGCTGTGACCTGGAAAGTATTCTGAATTATTGAAACTGTGTGTTTGGTTAATGGTTTCACTTAATTTTATTCTTGCTTGCAGGTGCTGATTGCTGGACAGAAAAATGAAAGGATGTCCCTACTTGGTTTTTTGTGTGGTAAGTGTCTAATTAATATGTGGGTTTTAAAATTAGAACAATAATATATGAATGGAACTGAATATAACAATGTGAACTGAATTATGAACTATTTAAACAGGAAAAGGCATTGGGCATGCATCAATATGGGAAATTTGTGAGATTGATTGGTAGGCCGAAAAGGTAAGTTATTATTAGTATGAATAATTCATGCATGAGCAAGGCCACTAAGCTACATGACAACAGAACTACAAACTATAAAACTACATAACTACAAACTATCGAACAACATAACTACAAACTAAACACTATTTAAAAACTATCTACAAACAGTAAAAACCTGCATATAATATCCTCCATCTTATTTTGTAGGCTATTTTGGTAGCGAAGAATGAAAAAATTGGGTGAAGACAATATCATCTAAACATGACTATGAAAAAATACATAGAAAAATGGAATATTGGGTGGTAGGTTGTTACAAATAGGAGGTTCTTATATGCAGGTTTTTACTGTAAAACTATGTACAGTATTTACATGTTAAAATAAGAAATTTTAACAATTTTGGCACCACATGCCAATTCGGCCTCCTCTGCCGAAAGTTTGTGGGAAGGGTTTTGAGTGGCCACCTTCCCACCCTCTTTTTTGCTGGGCTTTCTTTTTAGTTGGCCTTTGCCAATCTTAATAAAAGCCTCTTTTTGTGTTCTGTAAATTAACACATATCAGATTGTTATGTTAAAGGTTGTTAACATTTTGTAGTTAGAGATGTGAAATGCAATGTAAAAGGTGTACGTACACAATTTCATTTGTTGGGATTCTTCTCCCCATTCCAAAAACAAAGTTGAATCGTTTGCCGGCCAATTCAGGGAATTGGTCGGCACATTGCTTTTTAAGAGCAGAAATACTGCTATATGTTATTTCCTAGCAGAAAAACACATGGAAAGAGTAATGGTTGATAGCAGTTATGAAGATCAGGAATCTACTAATAAATATTTTAATGTATTTAATATAATTACTTTGGTTTCTTTGCCAACAGTTATGACAATTTGATTGTCCTTTGGCTTTGCATTTGCCATGTTGAAATGTTCTTAAAATGAAATGTTGAAATGCATGTATAATTAGTATAAAGTTAATGGAAAATGCTGCTGAAGGAGAAACATGAAGAATTGAAAAATGTTGTATATCTCAATTAACAACATTGTGATAATATTGTCAGAATTTGTGGGAATTAATATATGAAGAGCAAAGATTGAAAATCATAGTAATAGGAGAAGATACTTACAAATCTGAATGAGCAGGTAACTTGAGTAACAAATACTGAAGTAAAAAAAGGTAGTGTAGTGTTAAAAATGGTACACAGTGACTGTAAACTTGTTGTTAATAACTATGGATACATTCAAGGCTGTTTTAGTTAATCTGCCTTTGTTTTCTTAAATGTTTAAACTTTGAAAAGTTATTTAGAAAAATTTGCACTTACTTGAAATTGGTGCGATCGAAATCTGAAAAGGTTTTTCGCACGCTCGAGTGAAAGCTATTGTTTTTTGAAACTATAGGAACAATATCAAGATGGCCCCATGGAAAAGAATGAAATCGAGGTTTTCTGGACGTATGGAAACAACGTGGTGTTGGCTGAATTCTTATGTTACAATAATGCCACATAGTGAAAGTAAGAATGGCAAGGACTATAGATCAGAGTGAACTACGAATTGGTGTAAAAATAGAGAGGGTATGTTAAGTTGAATAATGATCAGGTAAGGCATAAGTAGATATAAATGGACATTAATTAAAGGTTGACTCCCACAGTAAATAATGCTGTGATCATTCAGTAAACTTCTTTCATTTCCCTACATAAACTTCTTTCATTTCCCTACAAATCACTATGAAATTACAACACTATTTAGTATTAAAATTTACATGCTAGAAGTTATAACATATTTTTGACTTTATTATATATTATTTATTGTTTGATGGATTGTTATTTGATTGTCTTTCTTTATTATGTAAACAAAATACAATATTTTCTCAATCACTGTTTTGAATGTGGCAGTTTTCTGCAAGGTATATAACTTCAGGTATATATCTACTGTGCTATAAATTCCATTATGTTATACATTACTATAAATGAATATACATACTATACTATACATTACTATACATACTATACATTAACATACCTACTATAAAAACATACTATACCTACTATACTACATACCGTACCAACATACTATACCTACTATACCTACATACTATACCAACCTACTATATACCAACATACTATACCTACTATACCTACTATAAAAACATACTATACCTACTATACCTACTATAAAAACATACTATACCTACTATACCTACTATATAAAAACATACTATACATACTATACCTACCATAAAAACATACTATACCTACTATAAAAATATACTATACCTACTATACCTACTATACAAACATACAAACACTTGTGGAAAGTTGAAATGGGGAAAATCGTGCAAATAGCGCCTGAAAAATTCATAACTTTGACTTTGTTTTCATTGGGCCTAAGCGTTGCAAGGAATGCGAAGCAACGCCTACTACAAAAACCATAACTATTTCAACTTAAAATACAGCTGACCTGCGTTGCGAATTGTTTCCTGCAACTCTCAAGGGGTCTTTGAAACAATAAGTAGCTCTTTACAAAGATAAATCAGCTCGTAAAACACTTTGCAAGGCGCCCTTTGTGTGCAGGAGAAAAACACGCGTCTTCTCCAAAAGTACCTGCTGCAGCCCGAGGGCGAATAATGAGTCGCGCCAAAAGAGCCAATCAAATTGCAGGAAAAGGCGAAACGCGTCACATGAAGAGCGAACACTCTGTTCGAAAATGGAGTTCGCGACGCGAATTTGGACGTTTCGCCAGCGTAAACGGTCGTTTTTTCGTGATAGCACAATTAGTGGAGCAATTAATGGAATAACTCAAAAATTCTTTTAAAATAGGCTTGCAAAAATAGATAACTTTTGCCTACTCCAGAAACGGAGCCTTTCCATGCAAGTGTCAACCTTTTGCGACCCCATTGAAAAAAGCCTTATTGATCACCGATTCGCCGTTTCGTCCCATTGTTTTGAGGCGTTCGACCTATTGTTTCGGGTCGAATCTATTGTTTTAGGCAGAGTTTCGCCACCGTCACGTGACTCCGTCGAATATATATGTTAGATACTTTACTTCTTTCCAAAATAAATGTTTTATGCCCTGACTACATGTGCCTGCCAGTGCTGGCTTGGATTTAAAATGATTCTTGAAGTATTTACCATTTATGGGTTTTTTACATTGCCTCTCACAAGCAGAATATATTGACACTAGGGGTCATCACTCGCTTCGCTCGTTCGCCCCAGCCCGTCAAGTAAAAAAAGCTTAATCTGGTTGGCGCGCTTCGCGCGCTGCACTCGCTCCCGCTCATGCCCATCGATTAGAATGGCTCGCTCCGCTCGCCTAAGAGTATGTTATCAAGAACCGGTGATTGGATGGCGCGCGCTGCATTTGCTCTTGCTCATGCCCCGTCCAATTGATTGGTTTGCTGCGCTCGCCTGATAGTCTGTTTTTGAGATTAGTTAACTGGTTGGTACGCATGCGTGTGTTCTATTCGCTTTCGCTTATGCTTCCAATAGTACATCACACTTTTGGGGGTGTATGAATAGAGATTGACAGATTAGTTTTGTTTTGAGAAATGTAGCCTCGTATTGGTGAACAGGCAAAAATGGATCATATAGTGGCAATAGACCTCTGAAAACACAATACTTTTAGTGAAAGGTTAGTGAAAAGCTAATTAATGTAAATCGTAAGTTAACTTAGATTTGACTAATATACATAAGTCATAACAGATGAGGTTTGATATTGGGCAAGAACTTCATTTGAATCAAAATGATGTAGGTAATACATTGTCATTTTAGCAGTTTCCCATTTCAGTCAATTATTATCAGGCAATAGCCTGTCACAAAAGGCTAGTGGAATTAAAATGTGATTGAAACTTACATAGACAGAATTCTTTTTCCATGACTTTGTTAAGGATTCCATTGACTTTTCAAATATATATTGTAGTAAATGTTTCTTTGAGCCATTTGACAATTGCATGGTGTGAATAGCAAACATTAGTGACATTGACAGCTTTGGTTCAGCACTTCAGCATTTGTTTCACTAAGTATCATATGGGAAAAAAAGAAATAATTAATAGTGCCAAATAATACAGGACAATAGAACAATATGATAGTTGTGAAGCTGCAGTGATTCCCTTTGTGGATTACTTCAAAAACATGTTTGAAATGCAAAATATGTGAAAATTATATTTATGCTTTGCTACATAACTTGATGTACTAATAGAAAGAGGTAGATAGAAATTGTTTATCAATTAGTGGAAACAAACTTTCATGTTTTGTAATATATTTTCATTGGCTTTCTGCACTTGTGCATTAAGAGGCTGGTAAATGTCAATTGTTAAATGTTCATGTAATGCATGAATTATTAATTAGATGACCTGACCGTGTGTGTATGTAACATCCAGGTTAGTTTTCCTAGAGCTTAATACAATTATTACTGTAAACACCATTACAGTAGTTTCCTTGACATACAGCAATGGAACTAAACAGGAAAAGCCTTTGAAGATGATTTTTAGGTCATTCATCATTAATATTGGGAAAAAAACTTTCAGTTTCAAGAAGATGTTGATGTATGTAACACATAGAGGCAATGAACACAAAGGAATCCATAAAGTGGCAAATACTGGAAGAATTATTTTGAGTCCAAACTGGCA
Organism: Sanderia malayensis; assembly: GCA_013076295.1. Lineage (NCBI taxonomy): Eukaryota > Metazoa > Cnidaria > Scyphozoa > Semaeostomeae > Pelagiidae > Sanderia > Sanderia malayensis. Next base: position 156,164 of record RQOL01000918.1, read on the forward strand.
CTCGTAGGCACATATAGTCAGGGCACCAGAAATTTTATTTTTTTGAATCAGCGAAACTGTAAAGTTGTAAAACAATTGTTGAGGTTTGCATGGCCTAACTGAAGAAACTGTCGTGTCGTGTGTCGGGGCAATCATCAGTGAAGTTTGGATGGCCTAACAAAAGTTAAGCTGGTAATTGAATTGCAAATGGTTAAATATAAGATCTAAATGTATTCACCTACCTGTAAGACACATTGAAAATGCTCTCTGTTAAATCTGGAGATTTCAAACTTAAAGTTGTCCTCTTGATAATTTTTTGTGATGCCAAAAGTTTAGCTGTTTCATGTCAAATTCATCCTATTTCATAAGGCATTTTAAAAGTTAGCGGTGCCTGCCATTGATGGAAAAGAGGCCAAAGTCTTTTTGATGTGATGCAATGGCCTCGTTCAATGTGAGATAAACTTCTATTATTGGTTAAGATAAACTATAGAAATGCACTGTCATTAAAAATTAACATTTGATGAAGGTTATTAGATACTAATAGAGAGTAGATTAATCCTGCCAATCTTTTTATATATATGTAAAAAAATTACATTAGTACAAAAATAGTAATCAATTAATTATTATTCTTGACAGTTATCAATAGATGGTGAAGATGAATGAGAGATAATTGTTCCGTCTGTAGATTGTATTAATGTCTTCATTCATCATGTGGAGTGTCCAGCGATGTTGACAGCATTGTTCAATATCAAATTCACACTTGCGTGGCACAAAATCAACGACACGGATGTCTGTTCTCTCGATGCTTCGTGCGTTCTCACCATTAAGTTTGGTCATAGTAAAAAAAGAAGATTGCCGGTTACATTAGTTTAAAGCTCGAACACCAACTTCAAGGGGTAACCTTTGTTCGAGGTTTCCTTGGTGTTCATGAAAACTGCAATTTTAATTTGGAATATGTAATACTACATATTCAAGAGTTAATTTTAATAAGTACATTAGTTATCATTACTTATTGGGATGAGAGAGGGATAATCTTAATGTTGTATGCAATTTCTTATCCAAAAAAACTATTGTCAATGGACAGATTGCAGTTTTCACAGAGAAAAGGAAAGCCATACTCCCATAGGCAATATCGGAGAGCATGGCAAAGCATATCTCTTTTGATACAGGCGCTACGCAGGACCCAGATCGTGTTGTTGTTGATAAACACCCCCGGACACTGGAGTGTTGTGAAAGTGTCCGGATCGTTCTTGGTGGATCTTAATAACTGGAGTGGCGTGGCAAACCAGGAATGAATGTTCATCACACTATAAAGTGCAACAAAGCCGATCCGGTAGAACCACAATCTGAGCCCTCGTGATTTGTGTGTGTGTTTTGGTAGACGCCCTTGAGAGCAACGCGATTTATGCTCAAAAGTTTGTGAAGACCTTTACAGGACTTCTTGGAAGACAATATTTTTTGTCTTCATGTGTGTTTCCTCTGGGAGGAATACTTTAAGCCCGTCATATGATGTTGCTCTTGACATGGCCACATATAACTGACCATGTGTGAACACGGGCTCAGGTAAATACAAACCAACATACCTCAGAGATTGTCCCTGTGCCTTGTTGATAGTAAGGCAGTATGCTAGTCTGACTGGAAATTGCCGTCGCTTGATGTTGAACGGCATCTCAGTGTCTTGTGTTGACAATGTTATTCTGGGAATCATGACCTGCTGGCCTCTGTGTTCCCTCGTGATGGTCTCTGCTGTGATCACATTACGTCGGAGATGGCGTACAATAAGTCTTGTGCCATTGCAAAGACCTTTCTTTGGATTTAGATTCCTCAGAAGAATGATTGTTGCACCAACCTTAAACAAAGAGAGTTGCAAATAACAATGTGTATTGCATTATAGTACTGTGATAATGAAGGATAATCAGGCTTAAAAAAGTGCTATTAGTGTGGACTTCATTCATATACGTAATTATTACATAGGAAGATTATACCTTGAGTCTAAGTCGGTGTAACGGCAATCCATTAGGAGTTAGATTGTTGATAAACTCAATTGGATATGCCGCCTCCTCATCTGGATCCTCTGTTATCACACTGTCTGTGCTGTAGTATGTTCTTTCAGGGTTTGCAGTCTTTCCAGAATGATGTCATTGATTTGATGTGAGAAGTCATTCTTTGGGGTAAGACAACAACGTTCTGACATGGTTACCGGATCCAGCATGAGGTGGGACTGTGGTGTATTAGGCTCAGGATATATGAAGTTGAGCATTTCCTCTCGCGAAGATGTGCATATTTGATGTGGCAAAGTGATATTGTCAAGTGCATCATGTGGTTCTTGTTTGTTGCCGAGTCTTAGGAGCCATTCTGAGAATTCTCTGTACGATTGATCTTGAACAGCTCTCATGTTTGTGTGCAGGCGATGTTGTTGAAACTGTGCCCACAAATCACTGATTTGATATGATTTAAGACTCTCTGATACGATTTGCTCTCTTCCTGCCTTGGGAACAACGGGTAGAACTTGTCTGAAATCGCCACCAAGTAACATGAATTTGCCACCAAATGGCTTGTCAACTCTTGTGATATCCCGAAGCAGTCTGTCAACTGCTTGTAATGCCAATGCTGGTATCATTGAAGCTTCATCCCATATAAACAGGGTTGTTTCACGCAACACTTGTGCTCTTCGGCTCTGTCTTTGACATTGCATGTTGATTCCAGCTTCAATGGTATTGGAATTTGGAATTGTGAATGCGATGTTCTGCCATTGATAAGCAGTGTTGCTGCAATTCCTGACCAAACCATACACTGAACTTTGTGTCCAGAAGCATTGAGGTTGCGAACCAACGTGTTGTAGAGAAATGTTTTCCCTTTGCCAGCTGGTCCGTCGAGAAAGTGACAGTTCTGTTCTGATTGCGCCTCAATTGCTTGAATAATGGCTGTGTATACCACTTGTTGTTCTGGATTCAATGCAGCGCGCATTTGTTCTCCTTGCTCTCTTTCGTTTTCAACATCCATGTGATCCTCCTCTGAAAACATAAACAATAGTTAATTTGGTAGAAATAGAAGCATATATTGGCTAATTATTACAGTGAATATCATCATGTTAAGTTGTAAATCACCTTGTTCTGGAATGACAAAGTCGACCGGTAGCTGAGGAAGGTGATCGTAGTTGGTGATTGACAAACCATGGACCTTCAAATTGTTGTCAATATCAAGTAGACATTGATACATGTGTCTGTCTTGAAGGTTATGTCTGGATTGTTGAGTTGATCACGTCTGACAAAGTCTTCACTCATGCTTCTTTGAAGGTGTCGAAGAGTGTTCTTATGTCTGAAGGCGTTTGAAAGAGTAGCAATGTGGCAAACAACTGTCTGAGTTGTGGTGGCATATTAAAGATGACTGCGTCGTGTAAACAGCGTGTGATTTCGGCATCATCTTCTAAAAGCCCTAAAGCTAATGCTGCATCTTTGAAGGAGTCACATAGATTACCTTCTACCGTTCGAAGGTCTTCAAATGACGTAGCTCCTCGTTTATGCAACAGCAAAAGTCTGAGGGCGAATTTTTGCTCGCAAG